>PVJH01009853.1:0-76767 GCA_004026705.1 Nesogale talazaci | reverse complement strand
CAGTGACCTATTTTTCCACTCAGCCCTGGGAACCCCGGCATGCACGGGTTCGAATAGACATGGTGCCAGTGATGGTTTTATCTCTGCGACTCCTCAGGACTTTACCCTACTGAGCCCTGGTGGCAGAGGGTTAGGTGTTGGGTTGCTAACTACAAAGTCAGTGGTTCAAACCCACTGGCTGTCTCCGAGAGAGAGACAAGGCTGTCTGATCCCGTAAAGGGTTGCAACCTTGAAAGTCCTGGACTCCTGGGTCATTGTGAGGGGACTGAAGTCAATGGAGGTGGGCTGTGATGGCTCAGACAGGTAGACGGGTGTGAACAGTGCACAACCCCCCACGCATGGTTGGATGCCCACTCATGATTGATCCCATCGACCACAATAGGCCTAACTCTTCATTCTACCCCTAAAACTAACCCTAACTCTAACCCATCTTTTTTTTTTTAAGCCATGCGATGTACTCACACTATATTTGTGATCAATTAGTAGATCATGATTGAGCACCCCTGCTGTAAGGGGTCATGCATAGGGCTGCTCACTGCCTCTGGCCACCTGTACTTCCTGGGTTTGGGCTTCCACAGGGACTCACCAGTGCGTGGAAGGAAGACACAGACAAGACGCCCAGCCTGCCCAGGGCCAGCTTGGACGGACGGCTGGTAGTGGCCAGGAGACTCTTGGGGTTCGGCAGCTCCCCGCCCTGGAGGCTGGCCAGGTAGCAGCGTATCCGGAACAAGTCCATGTGGAACTTTTCCAGGTTCTGCTCCCACTGCTGAATCTGGGGGGAAGGGGGAAAAAGAGTTAAACACCAGCCAGAGTGGAGGCCCAGTGCCTCTCAGCTGCAGCCATGCCCGCTCTGCCCACCAGCCCTGCCAGCTGGCCAAATTGTGTCTTACAGAGCTGCCCCACTGCACCAGGCCAGCCCACTGCAAGACAACACGGTGGCCTGTGAGAACATCACAGTGGTGTGGGGAGCTACAGATCTTCTTATGCTGAAGACTCCAGTCACAGCAAGAGACAAGCAGACCTCAGGCATCAAGACCAACAAGCTTTGACTCCCATTCAATGTACATTAGGCCCCAAACCACCTACACTGAAAAAAGCAAAACCCAGTCATTGAGACACTGCTGACTCTCAGCGACCTTGCATATCTGCTGCTGTGGGTCTTCAAGACTGTAGTAAACTGTTCATAGGAGTAGCAAGACTTTTCGACTTTTCTCCCAAGGAGCAACTGGGGGTTTTGAACTGCTGACCTTCTGATCGCAGCCCAATGTGAAACCGCTACATCAGGAGGGTTCCTCACAGTCAGAGCCCACACAGTGTTTTTCCACAGTAGACTTTCCTACGTGCAGCACAAGGGGAGAAAGAACTAGAGGCAGGCTCCGGGGGACCGCGCTCCTTCCACCCAGGGCTGTGGAGTGCTATCTTCACCAAAAGCTACATCAATAGATGAAGAGATGATACTAGAGGCTGGGACGCAGGCACAGAAGAGCAGGCAGGGATTTCCCGGGGGGTTGGGTAATGGCAGAATCCCTCCCGACCCCTGCTACACACACATACAGGAAGGCTGGTAAAGAGAGAGCCAGTGGGAGAGTTCTGTCATTTCATTGTCAAAAACCCCAGTGCCCCGGTGGGGCTGTGGTAACATGCTGGCCCTACTGACCACAAGGTCAGTTAGTCTGAACCCATAAGATTCACACGCCGAGCCAGAAGGGACTCGCTCCAGAGAGGAATTTTGTCCCCCGCACCCAGAGTCAGGTGGTACTGCTAAGAATGAGGTTTGCACCTTACAAGCGCTGGGTGATTCTGGATCAATTCTGATTTGATGGGTCAGGAATGGGCCTGCTGAGCAATCTGTCCCCCCATGGGTTCCATAAAAGAGGAGCACCCCCACCCCCACCACCCCACTCCATTCCCCAACCCTGGGGATGCCCACAGCTGCCCCAAAGATCACCAGATCAGGTAAGCTTCTTAAAAGAGGATGCTTTATCTTCTCTGTAGGATGAAGACAGGACTTTTCCACAATTAGAAAACTCCAAAATTAAGCAAACTATTTACCAGCACTTGGAATGGAAGTTAAGTAAGCTATTCTCCCAGAAGCTCCCTGTTATCTGAGACCTTTGTGTGTCTCACAAAAGAGCTGACTCCCCTGCTGTTAGCATGATGGTTCCCTTCCCTTGAAGCCTTGTGGACTGGATTCAAAAGCCACTGTCAATGGCTCCTACCCAGATAAACCTGCTTATCCACCTCCAGGAGTCTGAGGTCTTCTCATCACATCCTTCTCCCCTTATCACTTAGGCGTCCCTAAGACCACTCCCCTTGTTACCATATAACCCTTAAGACAGTCCCCTCTTGTGACGTGTCCTGACCAGTGACGACAGGACTTATGTGTCCCCCATAAGGTTATTTAAATGGGAAAAATAAAGTTCTCGCTCTCTCTCCATGTGGACCACCCAAGTGGTCAGAGGTGAGCATACTACCGTGAAATGCGTCTGACTCTTATTATTTCTCTCTCTCTCATGCTCTCTATAACTCTATTATAATAATTACTATCACCATACAACTGCACCTATTGAACTTGTGATGTATGTATCAGAAGCTGGCTTCTTCTGATATCTCTCTAAATTCCTAAACAGAGATCCCTGCACCCAGGCTTATCTTTGTTGTTTTAAGGCAGAGATCACACAACAAACCATCCCATCCCACCCCAAATTCTGACTCCCAGAAACCCTAAGGATAGAATAGAACTGGCCTAGATGGTTCCCAAGGCTATAAAATCCAGCCAGGAGAAGACAGGGAGGAGGCTCACTCTCACTGCTCTCCATTCCAGCTCATCTGGAACTGCCCTGGGGTGGGGTGGGGGGGCATTGGGGAGACCCTTAACTTTTTAAAAGAAAGCATTGCTTCTCTCCAGTAGAGTAACTTGTGGTTTTGAACTGCTGATCTTGTGGTTAGCAGCCCAACAAAGAACCCCCATGCTCCTTTAGATAAAGATCAGAACTGGGGGGATAGGGAGTAGGGGGGGGAACCAGCATCTACAAAGACAGATTTTCCACTTCTTCTAATATCCATGTACACACACCACCAACATACACACACACACACACACACACACACACACACACACACACACCCCACCACCACCACAACAAAAAGCAGCTTCTTCTACAAGGGTGCTAATTACTTTGGACATATGCCAGGAGAAGCCAGTCCCTGGGGAAGGACAGCCTTCTTGGTCACGTAGAGGGGCAATGGGATAAAGAACAAGACCCTCGCGGAGATGGCGATGGCACTCCGGCTGCAACCATGGGCTGGGGCACAGGAACGATTGCGGGAAAGGAGCAGGAGCGGGCCGCGCTCAGTTTTCCTGTGCGTGGGGTTCAAACTGGCTCGATGGCCCCTCACAACCATCACCTTTCACTGGGAAAAGGAAAATGACCAACCACAAAATTAAGGGGGACCATTTCCCTTTTTAGGCACTGCACCGAGACCGATGCCATGCAGGTTCCCTTTTTAAGGCGAACAGAATGGCGTCCATTGAATAAGCACAGAAGGTTATGGTCTCCTGTGGGGGGAGAGAGTGAAAATCGGGGAGAGGGAGGACACGAGGTCTCCTGCTAAAAATAATAAACTATCCAGAAAAAAAGATGGCCAGCATTTCTGACCGCACCCACCTCTCCTAGAACAATGTTTTCTATTATTCAGTCCCTCACACTCAGCGTTTAGTCCATGGCCCACTACCAGGGTTGTCTTCAAAGATGACAGTACAAAAGCCTACGAATGCCAATGGCTGGGGATAGAGGAACATGGTCAGAGAAGGAAAACTCAAAAACATTTTCCACTAGGGTGGGATACAGGGAGACTGCACTCTGGCCATGAAGGAAACATTGCAAGACCTGGAAAAGCTAGGCAGCCCCTCCCATCTGGTTCCAACTCTCCTGGGTCTCCATTGTAAGGAGGACGCAAACTTGGGCATTGCTTCCTTCTGCTGTATATGAGGTCACTGTGAGTTGGAAGCATCTTGATGGCGGCTAAACCACCACAATGGTAAGGATTTGGGGCTTGAGCTAGGCAGGTTTGTTGTGACAACATGGCCCCTGAACACATGTGAGATGACCAATTGAAGGGCAGAGATATAAATGACTGCACAAATCTCAACTTTCTCGCTCTTGGATCTTCGGACCAGCCAGCTGCCTTGCTTGTCCCGTGCCTCGATTTGCAAGCCGCACTATCCGTGGGACACCTAATCCTAATCCGTGGACCGTGTTGCTGTGAGTTGAGGTTCCTTCAAGCCCTGCTTCGCCATGCTACTGGAATATACATCTCTTGAGCTGGGGACTGTCAGCCCTGTCCTCCGGCTCACTGTGGGTGACCTGCCTTGCTGTTTGCTGCCTATGGCTGGATAGCCTGAATTGCTCTACAGAGGACTCAGCTGTCTGCCTCATTGACTTGCACCCAGCTGCCCTCAAGACTCAAAGGGCTGCCAGTGTATTAGCTGTCGCACGCAAGTGAATTGCACCGAGTCATTCATAATGCTTTATAGATTAGTTAACTGTTTATTTCTTATGTTAGATATCTTTCTATCTATATAAAAAATATATAAAATTATTAGAGTCCTGGTTTTGTTTATCTAGAGAACCCAGTCCAACGCAGGGTTCGTGTGAATTGCGCAGAGGAACCTTGGTGGCGTAGTGGTAGTGCATTGAATGATTCACTGCAAGGTCGACAGTTTGAGACTACTAGCCGCTCTGAGGGCTCTCTATGCCCATGAAGAGTTACAATGGGGGACACTCATAGGGGCAGTGCTACCCTGTCCTGTAGGATTGTTAGCAGTGAGCACTGGCTCGATGGCAAGGAGTTTGTCTGTCTGTCTCCTGGTTCTACTTTGGGTCTATACCGAAGGCTGTAGTCTTGGCTGGTCATCACCAAGTGTTTCTAGCCCTCCTCCTTTTCAGCAAAGTCCTGCCATCTGCACATCAGGGCTTATTACAGCTCCCTCCAATCTCCATACTTAGTTCTTCCCCAGAGAGTCCAGCTTTTCAGAATCTTTTTCTCAGCATACAGGTTGAGGAAGTGCGGAGAAAGGCTATGACCCTCGTGCACACCGTCTTCCTTCATATTAAGCCATGCAGTATTCCCTTGTTCTGCCCGAACAGCTCCTCCCTGGACGATACACAGGTTCTGCTGGGGCACACTGAAAATGCTCTGGAATTTCCATTCTTCTCAACGGACTCTCCAGTTTGTTGTAAAAGACACAAATGCCTTTGTAAAGATATATTAAAAAGACACAGGTGAACTTCTTTCCAGAATGCTCTACTTATAGCCAAGAGTCATCTGACATCAGCATGAATACCCCTTGTTTTGCATCCTCTGCTAAGTCTGGCTTGAGTTGCTGGATGCTCCTTGTGGATGCAGTGGTTGCGAATGACCTTCACCAAATTTTATTTGCATGCGATATTGAGGATATTGTTCAATAAGTTCCATATGCTTCTGGGCGCCTGTGTTTTGGAACAGACATAGACATGTGTCTCTTCCAGTCAGCTGGTCAGGTAGCTAACTGACACATTTCTTGGCATCAAGCAATGAGTGCTTCCAGGGCTTCACAAACTTGTAGAAACCTTTCCAGTGGTGTTCTGTTGGCTTTTGCTACTACCTTCAGTATAGCTGCCACTGCTTCCTTTGACTTTCTTGGTTCTTAATCAAATGCTACGTCTTGAATTGGTTTGACGTTGAGCAATTCTCTTTTGGAATAGTGATTGTGCATTCCTTCTTTTAACTGTTATACTGTTACCGGTATATTTTATCCATAGAATCCTTCAATACTGTAGCTCAGGGTTTGAATTTTTGAATTTCTTTCAGCTGAAAATTAGCTGTGTGTGTTCTTCCTTTTTGGCTTTCTATCTCCAGGTCTTTCCCATTTCAGTATACTCTTTCTGCTCAAGCCGTCCTTTGAAGTTTTCTGCTCAGTTCTTTTACTTTATCAATTTCTTCCATCCATTTTCACAACTCAAGAGTACGTGTCAGAGTCTCATCTGATATTTACTTGGATGCATTCTTTAAGTCCTGTCTTTTGAATGATCTCTCACTTTCTTCATACCTGTTGTTTTTGATGTCATCCCTCAACTCATCCCAGGTCTTCGGTTGTTAATGTTCAATGTATCAAATGTGTTCCTGAAATGGTCTCGAGACTTGAGGGAGGTCTAAGCAAATTCATATTTTGGCTTTTATGCAAATTCATATTTTGGTTCTTGTGAACCTGTTTTCATTTCTTCACTTCAATCTGAATCTACATACTTTCCACAGTTGGCCCCTGGCCTTGTTTTCGCTGACTCATATTGAACTTCTCCACCATTTCTTCCCCAAAGAGTCAGTCAGTTTGATTTCTAAGTCCTTGATCTGGGTCCAGATAACTGGGCAGTGAAGAAGTCATTGGTTTTATAAAATCTCCAGCTTTGTTTCTTTTTTTTCCCCCAGCTTCGTTTCTACCACCAAGGCCAAATTTCTCAGCTACTGACCCTTCCTCATTCTTTCCAACTGTCCCGTTCTAACGGCCAGTCATGACTAATGCCTCCTAACTGCATGTCTGATCCATTTCAGACTGAAGCAATTGGCGGGATTCTTCAGTGTCTTCATCACCAGCTTTAGCCGCTGGCGTGTAACTCTGAATAATACTTGTTTCGACTGGACTTCTGTGTAGGATCTCTATCTTATACCATCACAGATGGCACTGATCTTCAAATGATGGTGAATGTGACTTCATTTCTCTTGAATGTGCCATTCCCTATAGAGCACCATCGACAATCACCCCCTAAAAAGGCCCGCGGCATCCCTTTTCAGCTCACTCATGTTTACGGTATTGATCTTGGCTCATTCCGTTTCATTTTGGGCAGTTTCCAATTTTCCTAGATTCCTGTTTCAGACACTCCTCGTTCTCATTCACAACCAGTGTTTGCAGCCGTTTCTTCTCATGCTAAGCCGGGCCCCAGCAGCAAAGGAAGGGCCTTTTTGCACTGCAAGCCCTGCCCAAATCTGTTCACCGGGGGGACCTGCTTCTCTTGGAAACACTGGTCGGCAAAGCTGTCAGCCTCATGGCAGCAGACGGACCACCGTCAGAAGACAGATGGACAGATGGGTGCACGAGCAGCTCTCTGTCCCATCATTAAAATCAACCCCCGTTTTTTTCTCTCTTCAATAACATTAAGCAATGGGGAGCCTCTACGGGCTGTTTAAGACAAGGCCCATACCCATGGTCATCCGGTGCACTCACAAACCCTTGATCAGACTTGCTTGTAGATGTGACACACTCCAGGGGTGTATGAGAGAGGCTGCTAAGGAAGGGTCAAGCTGGAAGCTTCAACAGGGATGGTGGGAAGGGAGACCATGGGGCCCCATCACCCCACCTCTCTTCCCACCTGCACCACTAGGGGTCCTTCTCCCGCCCTCTTGTGCACCTGTGATGTCCTTCTCCATTCCTCTCCTGACTACTTCCTCATTCTAGAGCCAAGTCAAGCATTCCTTGTCCAGAAGTCCTCCATGGCTGTCCCTGGGGCTACATTGTGTCTTCCCTGGCATTCTAGAATCCCATTGTCTCTGCATTCTTAACATTACAAATCATCTGCTTGCCGGAAAGGAACCCAAGGAGGGGACAGGGACCAACTCTCTGAATTCCTCTGTCCACACACTCAAAAAAAAAAACAAACAACCCCTCCCTGCCATCGAGTCAATTTCAACCTATAGTGACCCTATAGGACTGGGTAGAAAGCCCTTTGTGGGTTTCTGAGACTGTAATCCTTTGGGAGTAGAAAAGCCCACCTTTATCCTGAAGCTGGTGGTTTCGAAGGGCTGACCTTGTGAATGGCAGTCCAAGTGTAAACCAGCACTATGCCAAAGTACCCATGCATGCACACCATACAGATGCATTCAATACTCAGTGAGTGAGGCTGACTGCTCATCTCTGTCCGCACCCCTCCCACTTCCTCCCCACCACCCTGAAGCCCTCTCCACAAACTCCCTCGCCCCCACTCCACTCTCCAAGGACATCTGCCTCAAAGAGGCCTTGTCACCCCAACATGCACTAATTTCCTCAGGATTTTGTTCACACCCTTCCTTTCCCCACAGCTCCCTGTCCCAGTTTCCTAAATTCCATTCATCCTCTCCCTAATTCCAAGCTCACATGGAAATAAATAAGGAAAATTAAGCCAGGTGGGGAGTCCAGTGCTCTCACCGTGGCCTCCAGCAGCACAGGGGCCCTGGGGGTCCCCTGTTCCCTCTCAAGTCCAGACAGCAGCCTCTTGCTCCAGCCTAATTAAGAAGAAGGGAAGTGGGCTGGCTCCTGGGAGAAGCGTAATGAGGCAGGAAGCAAGGGAAGGCCACTGGGAGGGTGCCAGGATCCCCTGGGGGGGGGGGGGAGGCGGCGAGGCTTTGTCCTCCCCTTTATGGTTGAAAATAATAATGGAAAATAAAGTAAAATACTAACTGGGCTTAATTTGCCACTCTGCCTCCCTCTGAACTTCAAAGAGGTGCCCGCCATGTGGACTGGCTGGGCTGGCCTGGTCTGCGTTCGATGCGCTCAAAAGGAAGTTGCATCACTTTGTCCCACAAAATACCCCAAAGGCCCGAGACTGGTCTATATTAAGCAGAGCACGTTACCACATACCAGGATGAAGCCCAGTCCTGATTATTATCCTTTCAATTTGGGAAAAAGCATTGACAATGATCTTCCCACCCAAGGACTTCAAAGACAACTTATCCAGAGGCTTGATCTTGCATGAGGTCACCTACAGTGAGTTCAGCCACGTAGGACTGGGCCAAAGATGACCAGTCTGAGATCTTGAGGGTCTCCGGGTGGAGGTGGGGCAGTCTCACAGGGAGATTGAGGTTCTAAAATCATAGTGGATAATGGACCTCCCTTTCTTCTCTGTCCCCCACCTTCTCTCTCTCCTCCCTGTTTTATTTACAGATTTCATGTACAGGACAATTCAAAGGCTTAAACATATTAAATGTTGTATGATCGCCACCACAATCAATCCTTGATGATTTTCTTCCTCTTCAGAGCCATTGTTATTTGCTCCCCATTGCTCCCCAACCTCCCCTGCCAGAGCCCCCGCAGAGCTACTAACCTGATCAGTGTCTCTAGAGATTTACCTACCCTGGATTTCATATAAAGAAAGTCACATAAAACAAAAAACCAAGACACATCCCAAACCCAAATTCACCAGCGACAACAAAGCCAAACACAGATGAACTCGATCCAACAGAAAGCAGAAGACAATAATGTTTGCTAAAGCAAGTTAAAAAGGGGGTCGGGAGAGAAAACAAATGGTAAGCTATGAAATTTTAAATCAACTCTATCTCTGGTGAGGAGCCTGGATGACAAAGGTCAGCAGTTCAAAGCCAGCATCCACTCCTCAGAAGAAGGCTTGCTCCTCCCATAAAGAGTAACAGTCTCAGAAGCCCACAAGGGCAGTTCTACCCCGTTCTACAGGGCCACCAGGAGTCAGTGAGCAATGCTATCTGCAGCAATCCATGTTCCAATGGACTCTAGGAACCTATCTAGTCAGTGGGGCTGTTCATTTGAAATACTTTTTTGTGTGTATATGGTAGTTAGTTCTATTATTTTATTAAAAATCATTTTATCGGTGGCTTATACAGCTCTTATCAAAATTCATCCATCCATGCCTTGCATCAAGCACATTTGTACGTATGTTGCCATCATCATTTTCTTTTTTTTTTTTTATTTGTTTTGGGGGCATCACTGCCTCTGGTGGTCGTGGGCGCTACCCAGTGCCACTGGATTTGAACCGCCAAGCCCGCGGGCCGCAGTCCCGCACTCCCGCACTCAACCTCTTAAGCCACCGGGGCTCAGCCCCTCCATCATCATTTTCAAAACATTTTCTTTCTACTTGAGCCCTTAGTATCAGGTCATTTCCCCCTCCCCCCCCTCCAACCTCCGTCCCTCATGGTAAATACTTTTGTACAAGGAAATGATCCCCTTACAGGGTACTTGGGAAACCGTGCTCTTCACGGTCATGATGTGTCAACACCTCTGCTTTGAGGGCTTCCTGTCACATGCGCCAGTGAAAGCAGAGCTGGCAAAAGTCAACCCAAGCACATGCCTGTCCTCCCTCCCCACCCTGCCCCATCGGGCACGTTTCTAATCCTTTGCACGCCCTGCGGGGCCGTTCTGTTTGCACACGCCGTGAGTGGGGCTCTCCCAGACGGCAAGTAGTGACGCTAAGAATGCAGTGTTCTTTTGTCTTGGGTTTCCATGCCTTTCCTCACCAGATAAATCGTACATTTCTCAGAAAAAAGATCCATCACTTCCAGCTGTTTGCATCTTGGAGAGCTAGATGCAACCGTGAGGTCTATCAATTGTTCCGTGACAGCCATCTGTCCACTGAGTTGAGTGAAAGCCAAACCAAACTCACTGTCCTAGATTCTGATGCATGGCAACTCTAGAGGATAGAGACCAATGGCCCCCCGGGCTTCCAAGTTTTGATTTCTCTACGAGAGCAGACAGCCTCATATTTCGCCCACAGAGCGACTGGTGGGATTGAACAGCTGACCTTGTGGGTAACAGCTCAACGCACAGCCTGCCGCCCCACCGGGGCTCCAAGTGGAGTAAGGGGCACAACCAGTGGGATTCAGATGCTCAAGCCCCTTAGGAAGATTAACGTGATGAATGAAGCAGCAGTCAAGAGAGGCAATGACACGCTGCATCGGGTGAATCTGCCATACGAGACCTCTTGACAGTGCCGTGAAGTAAGGATGCTCCTTTGAGGACTAAGGTGTGCCAAGTCAGGGCAGAGTCCCTCGCCGAATAAGGAAGATGGAAGAAGAACGGATGCTACGGTGCTGGTGAAGAATGTGGAATCTCCATGGACTGCCAAAAGACGGAATTGATTTGTCTTTGGAAGAAGGACATCCTCACAGACAAGGATGGTGAGACTGCCTCCCAGCTCCTGGGGGCCTGTGGTCGGAAGAGGACAGTCCCTGAAGAAGGACAGCCTGCTTCATCACATGGAGTGGCAGAGATAGCAGGGAGGACCTCGAGGAGACAGGCTGACACCAGGGCTGCTACAATGGGCTCAGACATAAGCACAGCAGCGGGGATGGCTCAGAGCCATGCAGTGTTTCTCTCCAATGCGCATGGGGCGGTTATGAGCTGGAACGGACCCAGGGCACCGCATAGCCACAACGAGGTAACCATGACAACCTCCACCCCCACCCTGCGGAAAAAAACCCCAAAACACCCCAAACCAACAAACTGGAGCTATGGTGAGATGATTATTTTCAAGTAGAGTTTCTGAAGACTGGTCTGAATTACTTCTTACCAGAAATTCCCTAGGCTAAGGTGAGTAGGGGGGAGCTCAAGGAAACAACCTGAAGTACCTGACTGCTGACAGAAAGGCTGGCAGTTCGAGCCCACCCAGAGCTTTGCCAGAGAAAGCCAGTGCAATTGTCCAGCTGGTTGTAGAGTGGATTCTGATTGACAGGAGCCACGTGAGACACAGAGGAACTGCCAGGCAGGACATCAGGGAGTCACATGCTGCAACACTGTTGTTAGGGCATGGGGAGTCACATGCTGCAACACTGCTGTTAGGACATCAGAACAGTACACGCTGCCCTGCTGTGGTTAGAAGCCCTCTAGTGGGCTCCCACCCCATAGTGACCTAGGCACAACAGAATGAAACACTACACAGTCCCTTTGCCCTCCTCACAACCGTCCCCATGCCTGAGCCCTCCGACCCAGCTACATCACTGTCTGCAGTATGATTACTGAATAGACAAAAAGGGCAGCAGTAAGTGTGGGGGTCGTAACTTGAATCGAATACCTCATTAAGCTGACACCGCCTGCACTTAGCATGACAAGCTCAGCACCTCCCCACCCCCCGCCCCACCTCCTCAGTCCATGCCATGCCAGGCCGCGAGCTGCAGGCCGTACCTGGTTCTCGATGGCCTTCCTGTTCTTGGGGTCGCTCACCACCGACAGCTGCAGCTCAGCCATCTTCTTCATCTTGCTGTCCATGTCGATCTTCTGCAGCAAGTTTCTGGTCTGGTTCTTCAGGAGCCGGACCGTGTCCTCCTTCCCATGCCTCTTGGCGAAAAGGGACGCACAGGCAGAGTGAATGGCTGTGACCCAGTTCTCCAGGTCTGTCTGGCTTGTGGCCTGCATGGAGGGGGGTGGGGGGGAAGGAAACAGATCTGTGGGACACCGCTGGAGATGATCTCCCCGGGGGCAGGCCGGAGCTCACATCCACAGTCTTTGGGCAGCTTTGACTCCACGGGTCTCATAAAACCCAGGGGCCAGATCTGCCGTGTCCTGGTAGATTCACTGCGAGTCGGCACAGCTGTGATGGCAGTGAGTGGAGTCACTTCATGAGAGGACCAGAATGGGTGGCCGTGGGCTCCACTCCATGCACGGTGCCTCCTCTGCACCCAGAGCAGAACTTTGCTCCACGAGGTCTCAGTGACTGGTTTTTCCCCCAGCCTGTCTTTCCACGTGCCTCGGAGGGGCCTGGAACCTGCAGCCTCCTGATTGGCAGCAGAGTACACTCACTGCTGGCCCTGCCCAGGGACTCCTTGATTCATAAAAATGGTGCCCAGCTTCACACACGCACGCACGCACGCACGCACTCACACTCGAGTCCGGTTCTCAGGCGTGGGCCCCAGAGGACATGAGGAAGCAGGAGCAGTCCCTCATGTGGCCCCAAGTAGAAGGGAAAGAAAACCAAGAAACCAGCCAAGAGCCGGCCAGAGGGAACAATGGAGACAAAAGGCCCCAGCCCTCTTGCTGTTCTCTCAGGGGCTCGATGGCAGCATTTTCATGGAATCAGAGACACAAGGACCAGCCCCTCCCTTTTTATAATGGAGACAAAAATACAGCACCTGCAATGTGGCCTTGGCTCTGAAAAAAAATCCAGGGGAAAAACAATTGAGGGGAGTGTATGCTAAGGTGAAAATCACCCTCTCTCTCACCGCGCGAGTCAAAGCAGACTCATGGGGACCTTGCAGTCCGGGGCGGGCCTGCCGTGTGGCCTTGTAAGACAGTGGGTCCGGGTTGGAGTCGCAGGGCCCTGCACTCAGACACCGTCAGAACCCGCTCTAAGATAAAGCATCCACTCAGCCCTGGTCCCATTCCACAGCTGACAAATTCTCAACGTTGCTGAAGGGCTTGACAGCCAAAACCTATCTGGTGGAGTTCCCAAGACCCCTTCCAGCCTTTGCGATGGGTGGTTTTCCAGCCGAGTTTCACTGGGATTCTTGGCAAGGGCCTAAGTCTCTCCTGGTCCTGTTCCCAGGGAGGGGGGCTGAGAGGTCAGGAACTTGGCCTGGAGCTCAGGAGAGGGTGGGAGACTCAGCTGCACTTGATTCTCCCTCTGTCCTGCACGACCTCTCTGGGGCCACAGCCTGGCGCTGGAAGGACACCCAAGTAGCAATCGATATGTGTGTGGGCACCCATTTGTCAGGGCAGGTAGGAGTCTATCACTTCTTTTTTTTTTTAAGCCTAAATCCAGAGCCTCGATGAGCTCTGGTCATTACTATCATTAGCTGCAGTCAAACCCTGCCTGGCCCTGCTCCATCCAGGGATCAGATGCTGAACTGACCACGGGCTGACCATGGGCTGGAGGCTGCTCACTGGCTGATTTTTGGAAGCAGCAGTGAGCCCTTTCTTCAAGTCCCTCTTAAGTCTTAAAGCTCTGCTGACATCCTAGCAACACTCAAGCCTGGAGAACAGTTGAATGGTGGCTCCCTATGAGGGAGACTGGCCAGGGGTTGAATCTGGACTCTGCAGGGGGAGCAAGGGTTGTACCCCTGCACCACCGCCAGAGCCCCCCACTCTGCTTCTGCTTGACCCGACATCAAGTTCTGCCTTTTCAAGTTGGTCCCTGCTCATCCCAGTCAGACTGAGATGTTTCTCCTAACCCCACCCCACCCCCTGGGCCCTACGCTTCAAAAGAGCCTGCAGGTACCTGGAACAAGTAGACGTCACCAAAGGCATTGCTGAGGCAGAAGACGTTCTCCTTCTTGGGGTGCTCAGGGACAGACTGCACAATGCTGTCCTCAGCGAGCAGGGCGCACCGTGGGGGGCTGCTCTGGTCCATGGAATTCTTCCCGTAGGTCTCGTAAAACAGCAGCGTGCAGCCTGTGAGGGAGAGAGGGAGGACCATCTATCACTTGTCCAGAAGGCCGGCCCAGCACCAGGAAGGCTGGAGACGCAACCAATGAAGACCAGAAGGAGGCCACAAATGAAGAAAGCCCACGCAAGGGAACAGCCATGTCTCAATCACACCAAGCAATGCATTGCCATCAGGTTGACACCTATGTACAGTCACCCAGCATAATCTTTCAAAAAGTGTCTATAGAGAGACACACCGTGTTTCCCGGAAAAGAAGACCTACCCATAAAGTAAGTCCTAGCAGGATTTCTAAGTATGTGCATATGGCGGTCAAGTGCTTACGCTAATTTCATGATTGAGATATAGGGGTGCAGTCTAGCCAGTTAATTGAGTAGCCAATGAGGCCTCTGTGTGGGCATGGCGTTCTCCTGAGACATCTGGGAAATCTCGTGATATTTCCCTCGTGAAGATGAGAAGCTATTTCCCCAGTTGTTGGGAGTTAGTCTCAGAGATGATGAATCACAGACAAGACAAGATGGCAGCGTCTGAGGAGCCAGAGAAGCCACATGGCTTTGCCCTGCTGGAGCCAGACCTCAGAAGCTGGAGAGGTCACATGGAGACCTCTGCCAGCGATGAGTTGCTTCTGCCACCACTGGATGCTATTGATGGACCCTGAACCCTGGAAGCGAGGAGCCATGGAGAGACCCCTGCCAGCACGAGGATTCTGCACCCAATGACCTGTGACTTTGTGAATCGGAAGGAGACATTATAGACTGGTATCGGGCATATGGGCTAATATCGGACTTATGACTTTGAACTGGACTGGGTTGGGATGCTTTCTCAGTTCTCCATTTCTCTTATATATAAACCCTTCCTTATATCCATATGCATGTCGATGAATTTGTTCCTCTAGTCTACCCAGACAAACACAGTGTGCAATATAAGCCCTACCCCCAAAATAAGATGCAGTAATGGGCGTGACTACACCATGTATCTGCACGACCCATGCATTTTGTCATAGAGTGGTGACAAAGATGGGCAGCTCTTCTCATCTGCCCCATGGTGACAGCTGCTACCCCACAGGTGAGCGGAGAGGTGCGGGCAGCCCCACTCTAAAGACTGGCTCCCTGTGTCCGGTCACAGCCATCCTGTGCTGCTGCCTGCTGAGGTTTTTCAGGGAAAGTCTCCTCAGTGAAATGAGGAACAGGATGCTCTGCTTTAGGTCCTGTGTGTCTCCAGGGTCAGAAGGAAAGCTGTGGCTCCATGTGACTCGGCACTGTAGGTCTCTCTCCCCAGCACCAGCCAGCAGCAGTCTGGGGGCCTCTCTCAACCCCCCACAAACACCAGGGGGCAGAGGGAAAGCTTCAAGATGGAATTCAGGGTTTGGGGAGTGATGATAATGTTCCAGAAGATGACGACTTAACTATATTTGAATAAATGTAGATTGTTGTACTATACTTAGAAAAAATAACACATCCCCTGAAAATAAGCCCTAGTATGTCTTCTTTTGGAAAAAATACATATAAGACCCTGTCTTATTTTCGGGGAAACACAGTATATATATCCCAAAACACATTTTATTGAGAACTAATACAGATATACATTCCACCGTTCAATCGCATCAAGCATTCCTGTACAATTGCTACCACAATCAGTTTCAAGACATTCTCTTCCTTCCTGGACACCTTGATACCAGATCCCTCTAACACTCCCCGCTTCCCCTCCAATACTCCCCAGGAACCCTTATTCTACTTGTCACTAGAGGCTCACCAACCTGGGTTTCCTATACTGAAAACCAGAAAAACATGTAGCGAAAATTTAAGAGGACTACCCTCCATAACAAAATACCTCGGAGATAAACCCCAATAGAAAATGGACACGCTGAGAAAACGTTGAAAACCAACACATCTTTACAGGAGCAGACAGCTTTCTCCCCAAGGAGCGGTGGGTGAGTCTGAACCCCCAGCCTGGTGATCTGCAGTCCAAGGCTAACCGGCAGTGCCACTGGGGCTCCTGCTAGCAGTGGTTAACTTGCTGCCACTAAGCTGATTCCGAGTCATAGTGACCCATAGGAAAGAGCAGGACTGCCCCTGGGGACATCTGAGGCTGTAAATCCGGACTTACACAGAAAGCCTCATCTTTCTCCCTCAGAGACACTGGTGGGTTTGAACTGCTGCTCTTGTGGTTAGCAGCCCAACTCCGACTCTGCTAAACCAGCAGAGCTCCTTGTGCCTGACCGAAGGCCTCCTCATATTAGTATTAAACGAAAAGGCGGGGTGTGGTCATTACACAATCTATTGTGAATTTGAGACTTAAGAGGGGAGGGGTGGAGTTTAGCCTGTCAATCAGGTCACAGCTTGATGGTCTTGTTTGGGGACGCTGAGACAGAGAGAGGCAGGACGCAGGCTCAGTCCCTGTGAGACCAGCTTGATGAAGCTGTGCTGATGCAGCCAGAGGCCTGGGAACTGGAGGAGTCAAGTGGAGCCCCACACCAGCACTGAGATCCTTCCACCGACACTGGATCCACAATACTTCCCACCCAATAGCCTGTGATCTTCCTGCTTTCAGCATTATCGCATGGCTGCCTGAATCTCAAGAGGAATTTATGGACTAGTATTGGACATATGGGCTACTATTGGACTTCTTGACTTGATCTGGGCTGGGAAGTTTTCTTAATATTCAATTGCTCTTGCATATAAAGTTACTTCTTATACACAAATGAGTGTCCATGAATTTGTTTCTCTAGTCTACCCTGACTAACCAAGGAAGGATGTGTAAAGTAATTTCCATAAGAACACTCCAAAAGAACCCAAACTCAGTGTCAATTCTGACTCACAGAACCCCACACGACAGCTCCTGAGGCTGTAACTCATTACAGAAATAGAGAGCTTCCTCTTTTTTCCAAAGAGCAGCTGATGGCTTTGAACTGCTCACTTTTGCAGTTAGCAGGGCCTCAGATGACATCTCTCCCCATCCCCACTCCCAGCCACCACCTCAAGTGACACCTCCCCCCACTCCCAACCCACCCTCCTGGTTCTCCTGGGATTGGACCTGAACCAAAAGAAAGAAGGCAAGTGGGTTCTGAATTCATGATGAGAACAAGCCAGATCCCAAATACAACTGGACAGACACGGCCACCCCGATGTCTCTGTGGCTGACTGACCCCCAGGGTGCAGAGCTGACTGACCGGTACAGACTTCGGGGCAGAGGGCAGGGGGCCTTCAGTATGCATCACTTAAATGCCATGATCCCCTACAAAACCGTCGCTGACTCTCACCCCGCTCTTATGTTCCCCACATGGCATATTCCTAGACCCTCCTGCAGCTGACTGTCCACACCAGTGTCCCACTCTCATAGGCCCCAGTCGCCCTGTGTCTCCCCCTGAAGTGGCCACACCTCATCGCCACCACCTCTGCAGGGAGATGCAGCCTGGGGCTTCCAGAGACATAAAAGAGTCACAATGCAACTTCCCAAAGCCTCCGTTGTAACAGAAGAAGGAGAACATGAAAACGGATGTGTCATACATCATGACGTCGAGCGTATCTACTCTCCACACCACACAATCAGGAGCCGCTTCAGACCGGGGCCCTTGGAAAAGTCCAGACACTCACCCTGCAAGGGGAACTGATCAGCCTCTTCTCTTTTTGCAGACGGTACTGAGAATCACTCACTCCTGCACAGATAACTCTCCTGCAGCGTCGTTCCCAGAGGAGAGATGCAGCCGACTCAACTGGAGGAGTCCTACCTTCACTGATTCAAGCCCCCCCCCCCCGCCCCACCTGCTCTTAAGTCACTGGACTTCAGAACTCCTGAGGAAGGCATCAGCAAAACAAAGTTCAAAATCTTTCCATTTGACTGCTTCAGAGACATGGGCTCCCCCATCCTGTATTCAGACAGTGACCGGAACCTTTTTTTTTTTTAACCTTTTCACTGTGGTAAAGGCATGTCTGACTATTTGCCAAACTCAACAACTGTTCCATGTCACCTTAACAACTGCCATTGTGCTGTGCAGCCATCACACCTGGATCCCGGTCCAGATTTCCCAGCTCCACTCATGAAGCTCAGTGGTGATTAGTCCACTACGTGGTGGTGAGTCAGTGGGGTTTCAAACCAAAGAGCACACCACTGACGAGGCCTTCAAACTCTTTTCTTGCTAGTTTCAACCCATCCTTCTGTTTTCACCTGTGGTAAGAGTCTGTCTCCGTGGGACACAAACCTTGGAGGCTCATCCTTTGTCTCCCCCCGCCCCCCTTTGCCACCAAGACTCCCAGAGTGTAGACCCAGAGTTGGGAAATGAACTCACTGCTGGACTGTCAATGCCGACCCATGAAGTCTCCACAGGACAGAAGTGCCTCTGTGGCTTTCCGAGACGGCTTAGGAGAGGACAGAGAGCCCATCTTTCTCCCCAGGAGCGGCTGGGAGTTTGGGTCTGCCAACCTCATGGATAGCAGCCTAATGCGTTAGCACTGCGGCACCAGGCTCCCTGCGATCCGAGTCAGGCGTGGGCTCTTGGGGTTTCCTCCACCCGTCAGCTCGCTCGAGAAAGGTCATCCTTGCAGATTAGAACACCTGAGGTAGTACATCTTTGCCACAGGAGTTCAAGATCATTGCACATGTCGTCTAACAAGCTCGGGATGCTCTGTTTTCCTCTCCAAATAGCAGAACTGGAGGGTTGTCTCCGGCTTCTGAGGACCGACTTGTGAAGCCTGCCTTCTCGGCATGGAGAGGTTGGGCAGCGCTGCCTGGGGAAGGAGGCTGCGCTGCCTGTGACAGGGCACAGACTGGCACTGTATGATTCAGAGTCTGCGCCACCCTGCAACCCAGCAGAGCTCGGTCGCTGCAGATCTGTTCATCCACCCACAGGGTGCCCTTCTAATCCCTAAGCAGCCAGACTTGGGAATGAACGTTCCCATCTTCAAAATTAAAAAAAAAAAAAAAAAAACCCTTAAAAGTATATCTGTGCTCACTTCCATTTGACTTACATAAAAACTAAAACACCAGCCCCACATTCGTTTATAATGACAACAAGTAGAATTTCCGAGTTCATGAAAACTCAAAACCCCAAACTCACGGCCATCACCCTGGTTCCGACTCAAAGAAACTATCGGACAAAGTAAAGCTGCCTCTGTGGGTTCCTGAGGCTGCAGATCTTCAGGGTGCAGAAAGACGCATCTGTCTCCCTCTGAGGAGCGTGTGGGTTAGAACTGCTCACCTTCTGGCTCACTGCCCAACATGCAACCCACTACGCCATCAGGATTCCTTGAGTTCATAAAGGCTGAGACTAAAACTGTGGTCAGTGAATTGATTCTGACTCACAGCGACCTTAAAGGGTGGAGCTGATGGTGCCCGGCTATCAAAAGATATAGCGTCTGGTATCTTAAAGGCTTGAGTAAACAAGTGGCCGTCCAGCTCAGAAGCAACAAAGCCCACATGGAAGAAGCACTCCAGTCTGTGTGACCACGAGGTGTTGAAGGGATCCAGTGTCAGGCATCAAAGAACTAAAAATTAAATCATTATAAATGAGGGGAAGTACAGATAGAGGACACAAAGCTCATCAATAGGTGAAGTGACATCCTCTTACAGAGGAGTTGCAGGGAGGAGATGAGCCAGGTAAGGTACAGTGTAGTACCAATGGATTATGCAACTTTCCTCTAGTTCTCAAGTGCTTCCTCCTACCCACTGTCATCATCCCAATTCTGCCTGACAAATCCAGCTAGAACAGGGGATGTACACTGGAGTCGGGAACATGGGGGATTTAGGATAGATGATCCCTTCAGGACCAATGGTGTGAGTGGTAATACTAGGAGGGTGGAGGGCTGGTGGAGTAGAAAGGGGGAACCAATTTCAGGGATCTACATATAACCTCCTCTCTGGGGTACGGACAACAGGAAAGTGAGTGAAGGGACACATTGGACAGTGCTACGATATGAAAAAGTAATAACAATTTGTAAATTATCAAGGGTTCATGAGGGAGGGGAGACAGAAGAGGGAGTGGAAAAGGAGGAGTTGGTACTGGGGGCCTAGGTGGAGGGAGGATGTTTTGAGAGTGATGATGGCAACAAGTGTGCAAATGTGGTCTGCATACAATTGATGCATGTGTGGATCGCGATGCGAGTTGTATGAGGCCCAAATAAAATGATCTATTAAAAAAAGGGAGGGTGGTCGTGGTGGAGCAGAAGCAGCTCTAGAAGTCTCCAAGGCTGTAACATCCTGACAGAAGCCAACTCCTACAGCTTCCTCCCAAGGGTGGGTCAGAACCACGCACCTTGAGCAACCGAGCATTAACCACCGCCTTGCGGGGCTCCTGACAATTCTTTCAAATAAGCAGGTGGTGGTGGCGGCATTGTTTTTGTCAGGAGTCACTTTCAACCTATAGCAACTTTATGGACAAGAGAACAAAGTACTGCCCAGCTCTGCACCCTCCTCCGGATTTCTGTTAAGTTTGAGCCCATCTCGGCAAGAGTCTTATTCTTTTTGTGCTGATCCTCTACTTTACCAAGCACGATGTCCTTCTCCAGGGACTGGCCACTCTTGACCACATGCCGTCATGTTAGACAAAAGCTCACCATGGCTGACTGGTTAAATTCAGACCTCGCTTACTAAAATTAGTTACATGTATTACATAGATACAAATGCCCGGTTTGGAATAGTATCAGTATTCCAAGAAAGAATATGTGATAAAACATGCCATAAGGAATCTACCTACCCTGGATTTTATTTCTATATAGGAAATCCAGGCTGGGTAGGTCCACAGCAACTGGACTGATCATTAACGATGGGCATGGCAGGTAAGGGGAGCTGGGGCTGGGTAGCTAATAGCAAGGGGTGGGAGAAGAAAACTGTCTGAAATCGTGGTGGTGATTGCACACATTTCCTTTTTGAGTTCTAATGGCAAGAGGTCACAGATCCTATAATTTAATCACTCCACATTTGGAAGAATTGTGCAGTGATCCCCACACTCAGTTTGGGAACATTGTCTCTCATATTCATTGATGTCAGCTCCCTGTTTCCTCCGACCACCACCCACCATGCCTCTACCCGGTGATGGTTTCCGTACTGTTACCTGTCCGCTATTCCATGTACGGGAAAGCATTTAAATAAAAACCTAATCATACACAATCAGACAAAGCGAAAAACAGCAAGCCAACAACGGTGGCTGGATAAGTTCTAGAAGCGTTTCTTAATATGACTGCATGAATAAATCATACGATATGTGAAATACATGCCAATTGAACTATTAACCTCAAAAAAACATGCTGTCAGAGGAAAGCCCTGGTGGCACAGTGGTTAGGTGCTCAAATGCTAACCAAAAGGTGGGCAGTTTGAATCCACTCGTGGTTCCATGGTCAACTTCCATAAAGATTGCAGCTGCAGAAACCTTATGTCCTGAAAGGTTACTATGGCTCAGGATTAGCTTAATGACAATGGCTTTGTTTTGCTTGTTTGTTTAGGCCAGGGGTCCTCAAACTACCATCCAAGGGCCACATGCGGCCCAATGAGGCCATTTTTCTGGCCCGCTGGGTGTTTTTGCCGCTGCTGCCATTCTGCTTAGCAGTCGACTCATCCAGAGCCTGCAGTGAATTTGTTCACGGTTTGTTTTTTTTTAAAAACTATAGTCCGGCCTGTCCACTGTTTAAAAAGTTTGAGGATCCCTGGTTTAGGCCATGAGAGTCTTTCTCAAATCCCTTCACAATAGCTGGATGGATGGATACAGCTTGGTCAGCTTCTTCCAGACAAGGATTTAGCCCGTGGGGCTGTTTCCCAAGGCGCTCCCTGTGAGCCCACGGGCAGCTTACCTTTGAGTGTTACCCAGTACTGCCTCCACTTCCTCCGTGCCACCAGCTCGAGCTTTCTCTCCTTCTGCAGAGTGACCAGGGGCTTGAAGAAGAGCCACCCGGCTTTGCGAACCACTCCCTGCTCCTTCTCAAAAAGGAGGTCCAGCTGCTCCAGGGAGCTGAGGGACTCGCTGCTGGACTCGGCCGTCTCTGTGGACGTCTCTCCGTTCTCCGTGTGGGTCCTGCTCATTTCCAGCTCGCGCATGAAATTCTCGTAGATGTTCTGCTGCAGGGGGTCGCTGCCGATGGCGCTGGTGGACTCGCTCCTCTGAGGCAGGGTCTGCGACGAGCCCCCTGACCACAGCAAAGCGGACACATGGCAGGGTCCCTGTGTGTCCACGGTGTTCAGTCCATCTGAGCGGCTGTCGAAGTAGTCGCTGCCCTCCTTGGACCGGGGCTCCTGGGGGCAAGGCAAACAAACACTGATCAGAAGACTCCTGAACCCTCACCCTGCCCTGCTTCCTGCATGGTGTCTACGTTCCAAGTACTGATGCTGCAGGACTAGGTGCCGCCAAGAGCCCAAACCAGGAGGAATTTTAGGAACCATTTTATCCAACCCATTTTTTCCCATCAGAAGCAATGGGTAAAGGGTCAAATAAAAGACTTGGGATATTCTAACTCCACAGAGCTTCCTGCCTGAGACGAACTAGAAAGAATGACCTAGCAACCTCCTGGTGAAACTCAGCCAGTGAGAGAGCCTGACCCACACTTGCCACAGAGAGGCACAGAGAAGCACACTTGCCACAGAGAGGGTGCAGTGGCTTCCCTGCTGTCAATGGTTGACACAAGTTGAGGGCCTCATCAAAGGCCACCAGCAATGACAAGGAGCTTATGCAGAACAAGGAGAAATGAACTCGCTTACTTAAAAATGGGCTGTTGAAAATGTCTAGAATTCTATCTCTTCGCTAACTGTGAATTGGCATGTCCTGGAGAAAACAACGGGTTTTGGGAGTCTCTTTTCAAGCAGGTTGTTTGTGTTTGATGTTGACTTGCCCTAGACCTATCTCTTGCCTAATCCCCAACCCTAAACCTAGCCCCAGCCCTAACACTAACCCAAACGCTTCCTCAAACCTTAAACATAACCCTCACACTGACCTTCCCCCTCACTTTAAACTGAGACCTAGTCAAAGCCATAATCCTATACCCAGCCCTCAACATAGCCAGACCCCTAGTCCTAGACATACTGCTAAACCTAGCCCTCCCCTTAATCTTAGTCTTAGCCATAGCCTAAACATAACTCAAACCCGAGCACCCTAATTCGTAACCCTTTTGTCTTTTCTCTACTCTTTAAATGAATTTTTATTGTGAGTTAGGTGGAGGGATTTCCATTTCAGGGATCATTTTTAACTCAATTAGTAAATCACTGGCCCTAAGAGCGTGGGGTGGAAAGCAGGGATTGGCAGCCTCACTTCCTCCCACTCTGGTTAATACAGTAAATGCCTCTTCTACCCCTGGTAAACACGATACAAGTCTAGCCTGCTGCCCATGTTGAGACGAGGTGATCACTAGCATTGCTGTTCCCAGATCAGAAACAAAGCCCTGCATCTCCGAACCCCTGGTCCTAGAGGGTTCTGGTCAGTAACTGCAGCTTTGCTTCATAATCCCTGTGCTGCCGTTCACGCCCTCAGGTCTTCTTACTTGAATGTCAATTTTGTTCTGGGCACTACAGATGCCGAGGACAGGATGCCGCTCACTGTGAATCATTACCCCACACATAGTTGGACACAGGCCGCTTTCAGGGAGGCTCATATTTTTCAATGAATGCTGCCCCTTTCTGAACAAAACACACCCAATGCTGACTGACCCAGGGAGCCTGTGAAGAGTTGAAAACACAGAAGTGCCAGGTTCAGAGTCCAGATTAGGAGCTTAGTCATTCAAGAACAATAAATCCGTCTTCATCCCGGCCATGTGTTGATTGTTAAGAGGACAGAAACAAGACATATGCAACTGGATATGAACCTACTAAAGACGTTTACACCAAAGGGAACAGACATGGGGGGATGGGGCTTTGCTGCCAAGGTAGGGGTTGGGGGCAAGGGGGCAAAGAGAGACGATAAAGCCATGGGTCAGCCTGTGGAAGTGAGTCATGAAAGGGGGTGTTGGGTATAATGGAAGACAGGGGTCCACAAGGAGAGAGAGAGAACAGAAACCACGGAGTGGGGGGAAGGGGAAATCACTGGGGCTTTTGATAAGTTGTTTCAACTGTTGGATACGAAGCTGATCGGCCATGTGAAGCCCTGCCTAATTTACTACAAAAATTTTAAGTGCAAAAAGGGCAAAATTCACTGACCTTGCAAACATGCCCCTGCAGTGACAGTGGCCCCATTGTGTTTGCTAAGCACAATGTCACATCCCCCAGGGCTACTGGGCAGGCCTCCCTTCTCCACTGGCACACACTTAATAGACAGGGAAGCTGAGTCAAGGACCACCAATCCAACGAGGCCTTATTTTGAATGCTGGACTGTGAGAAAGGTTCTTGGGGGTCCTTTTGGTTTTTGGAATTGTCACCTGGAAATCAAGCGGTCATGACTCACGGTGTTTTCAGCCATTAGGCAACGGAAGAGTGCTGCCAAGTGCCCAGGGGCGACACACCAGGGCACTCGAACACAGCCATGACTAATAAAAATATTATTCCCCACTTGTGTTTATCCAGCATCCCCCGAGTGATATTTATGTATACACCAGAACTTATGCAATAAGAGCGTCAACAAGCCCAGCTACTGAGCTTACTGTGATTCACTGAGACAAGAAACTTCCAAAATAGCTTAAGAGGGTGTGTGCGTGTGTGTTTCTTCAAAAACGCAAAGGAGGTGAAGGCACACGTCTCCTTTAGCTCAAGTGAACACGATGTCAGCTATTGCCAGGACTCTGTGACTCACAGGCCCCAAACTCGCTGGGGTGACCCCTGACATCAGCAGTCACCGTAATGGACCATTTCTAAATAAGCCACACGAGGTCGGAGGAGGGCACAGACACGCCCAAATGAGAGCCGAGCCCCAGTGCTGCTGTGTGGTTCAGTGCCATCGAGTCAGGCCTAATGAAGCAGGAACGAGACCCCACATGGTCCCTTGACCTATTAGCCACAATCGAAGAAAAGGAGAGAGAGAGAGGGAGAGAGAGAGAGAGATTGATTGATTCACTGCTAACGAGTCAAGTCCAATTCATAGAGACCCCACAGGACAGGGAACAACTGCCCCCATGGGTTTCTAAGGTGGTCACTCTTCCCGGGAGTAGAAAACCCCATTTATCAAACAGTTGTACCAACTTTTAAATATTCAGCCTGACACTGAGGCAAGACGTTTCCTCCTCATCAAATGAAACAGGGTGGCCTTCTAGCACGGGTTCTGGGACATGGCCAGACACTCCCCAGCCTCTGTTGAAGTTCTACGGCTTCCTACAAACACGGGATTCTAATAGTCAGTGCCTCCTTTCGTTTTCTTCCTGGTTTTTTTTTTTTTTTGGTGCTGTTGTTTTTTAATCATTTTATTGGGGGACTCATATAACTCTTATCACAATGCATACATCCATCCATTGTATGCCAAGCACATTTGTACATTTGTTGCCATCATAATTCTCAAAACATTTTCTTCCTGTGTAAGCCCTGGGTATCAGCTCCTCATTTTTCCCCTCCTTCCCCACTCCCCACTCCCTCATGAACCCTTGATAATTTATAAATTATTATTATTTTTGTCATATCATGCATTGTCTGATGTCTCCCTTCACCCACTTCCCTGCTGTCCATACCTGAGGGAGGATGTTAGATATAGATCCTTATAATTGGTTCCCCCTTTCTACCCCACCTTTCCTCCACCCTCCCAGTATTGCCACTCTCACCACTGGTCCTGAAGGGATCACCTGTCCTGGATTCCCCATGTTTCTGGTTCCTAGTTGTACTAGTGTAGATTCCCTGGTCTAGCCAGACACGTAAGGTAGAATTAGGATAATGATAGTGGGCATGAAGAAGCACTTAAAAACAAGAGGAAAGTTGAATGTTTCATCGTTGCTACACTGCACCCTGACTGGCTCGTCTCCTCCCTGTGACCCTTCTGTAAGGCACCAGTGACTACTTTTAAGGGTCCTTTTACTACAGATGCCTTGTCATAGGCTGGCATTTCCAAAGGCCATGCAGCGGACATGAAACCATCGACATGCACCGAGAGTAAGCACTCGCTTGGCCATGCGCAATGGCTACCAGGACTTGACCGCTAAAGACATGTTGCTGACCCTTCCCCAGGATCCCGGGGAAAGAACCTAAGTCCTTCACCCTTTGTCATTCCCCACACTCGGGGTTTCCTCTGACACAGCACGGGACCCACTGCTGTCAAGGAGGGCCTCTCCAGAACACAGCCTTCCAAGAGCTGTGAGGGTGCACCCTCACCAGGCGACACATTCAGGGTGTCAGACTCTCCACCCAAGAGCCCTGGTGGGAATGTAGTTAAGTGCTTGGCTGCCTTCTGAAAGGGCAGCAATTCGAAGCCAGCTGAAGCTCCGTGGGGGAAAGATGGGGAGTCGGTTTGCCCCAAGAAACCTTATCGGACAGCCCTGCTCGGCCCAAAGAGACCCTAAAGAATAAAAGCCAACTGGATGGCAAGGAGGGTGCTTTCTATCTGTTCAACGAGGCCTGGTTGGCCTGTGCCAACCACAGGTCAGCAGTTCAAATCCACCAGTCACTCCATGAAAAATGAGACTTTCTACTCCTGTAAACCGTTAGTCTCAGAAATCCACCCCCCGCCCCCCGGGCAGTTCTTCCCTGCTCCCAGGGGTCACTATAAGTAGGTATCGACTCAACGGCAGTGCGTTTTATGTCTGTTCTGAGGTAAACCCTGATGTGGCCCTTAGGGCCACCCACCAAGTGCTGCCGGTCCTCCTCTAGACACAAATGGGGGTGGGGGGCAGCACTTGGCCAACCCTCCTCCCTTGAAGGTGGGCAAGGCCACGTGCCTGGCTTGGGCCGATACAGGGGAGGAGAAGGAACATGTGTCACTTGTAAGGGAAGCGTAAAAAGCCCACACGTGCTTTTTCCTCCGCCGCCGCCCCAAACTAAAAATCAAATCCAAGGCCATCTGGTGGATTGTGATTCAGAGGGACACACTCACCTCCACAGACTTCCTTCCAACTCCGAGACCCTACAGGATGAGGCAGAACTGGCCCCTGTGAGTTTCTGATTCTGTACAGGAACAAAGAGCCCTGCTCTTTCTGCTGAGGAGCGGCTGGCTGTTTCAAACGCCTGACCCTGTGGCTAGCAGCCCAGCATGGGAGCACGACACCACCAGAGGGTTTACGAGGCTGTAGATCTTTACTGACTTGACGTAGTGTTTTGTTCTGTCGTGCACGGGGTCGCTAGGGCACCCGAGAACGGCAGCAGCGAATCTTCCCAAGAGCAGACAGCTTCATCTCCGTCCCTCACAGCAGCTAGAGGATTTGAATCACAGGCCTTGCAGTGAGCAGTCTAACCCCCACCCCAGAACCCCACCAAGGCCTTCCTTCTCTGCACCCCCAGGGCTGTCAATGTTCCCAGCGGCAGTCGTTCCAGCAGTCTGGGGTCCCAGCGAGAGCAGGCCAATGGTAAAGACGTAGCGCCCGTGAGAAAACGCTTCTATTCATCCACGCTCAGTCTTAGGAGGGCTTTCTGTTACCTCAGCATGACCTTGTCTGGCCCGATGGCTACAACGTAAAAATTCAGGAAGGGCCTAGACCCCTTACTCCTCACCTCGGCTCAAGTTAGTATGAGGAGTTCCCCTTACACTCATACTCTTCTCCATCACATGGTCTCTGTACTGTTTTTAAACAGTGTGGCATCCCTTCGTTGTTGTGTAGGGTGCTTCACTAACGACTCAAAAAGTGTTTGGAAGCCCTCTACAGAAAGAGCAGCTCTCCTTACACCACGCTTCTAAGGACTCAATACGAAATGACTTTTGGAACCCTGAGGGGAGAGAGAGAGAGAGAGAGAGAGAGAGAGAGAGAGAGACCTATATTGACAGCAACTCCTTGCCACCACGCACTGAGAACATTCTTAAGACTCTAAAACCCCTCCTTACCTTCAGGTGGGAGAGGCAGACAAAGGTTTTGCCAAAGGAGACGGCATAGCCCTGACCAGAAGTACGATCTTCGTGGCTAGGTTATCCAGCGTGAGAGCAGGCCACTTCTTCCCATAAAAAGGTTGACTGTCTAAACGATCCCGATGCCATCCATGCAGAGGGGTTTCCAACCACGCCCAGCCACAGGAAAACTACCGTGACCACCAAGCCCACAGCCATCAAGTGGGTCATGCTCCAGTGCCACACGGCAGGGCAGAACAGCGGTGCTACACGGAGTCTCTCCAAGGAGCTCGAGTGACGCAGCAGTTAAAGCGCGCTGCAGCTCACTGAAAGATGGGGCAGTTGGAACCCACCAGCTGCAACAGTGGCTCCAGCAATGGGCTCAAGCACAGGAACCACGGGGAGGACAGTGCCAGACCAGGCAGCATTTCATTCTGTCGCACACAAGGTCACTGGGTTCAAACGGACTCGCAGGAACCTCACAAGGGCTCTGTGCTACAGGGCGCTATGAGGTAAGGGGTTAGGTTCTGGGGAAACCAGGAGTGTGGATATCAGGAGTCCCCTGGTTACACCTTCGGCTGCTACCCACAAGGCCAGCAGGGAGACCCCACCAGCTGCTCCTGGGCAAATAGGACACTCTCTGCTCCCCTAAGGACCGACAGCCGTGGAAGCCCCGTGGATCAGTTCAACCTGGTCATTATGAGACCAAATCACCTTGCCCCAGGTAGACTGGGTGCCCTGGGATGCTAGCCACCCCTCTTACCTGCCAACGTTCACCCACCTGGAGTTTCCTTTTCTTGCGCGAGAGGCTCCCGGTCCAGTCGCTGATGCGGCGCATGCGGGACTTCAGGGTGTCCTTCTTGGACGTGTCCTCTGTGAAGGCTTTGGACTTGCGGCAAGGCAGCGTGAAGGAGCTATACTGGCAGGGGGTGGCGTGCCCCACCCGGGACGGCACGTCCATGTCAGATGCAAAGGCGCTGCGGGCGCCCAGGCTGGCGTGGGGGCCGATGCACTCCTCCGAGAGGCCCCGCAGGGTCCCGGTGTCCCGGTACAGGTCTCGCAGCGAGGACAGGGATGCGCTTTGGCTGAAAGGCTTTTTGGCATCACTGGCTGGGAAGCTGGGGTGCAGGCTGGGGTCTGGGGTGCCGGGGCCCTGGAAGGCACCCTCTGCTTCGCTCATGTCTCCGACGATGCCCCAGGGAGAGTCATACCAGGACGACTCGGAGCTCAGGGAGCTGCCTTTGCTGGACCGCAGGCACGAGTCCGTGGTTGAAAGGCGCGGCTCGGCTGGGGGGTCCTTGGGGTCAGGGCTTCCCGGCGACAACGGCATGTGGGGGGTACCCGACCCGGAGGTGGGGGAGTAGTGCAGCAGTTGCACTGGCCCCCCAGCATCCTGAGCAGGCACTCTGCCCTGGTGGGCACCGGTGTGGAACTCCACCCTGAGACACCCATCCAACTTCCCCAGGGTTTTGATCAGCACCTTGGGGCTTTTCCGACCTTCACCAGGCGGGGTGGCAGCCTCCATCTCCCGCTTCCCATAGCAGGTGAGGAGGTGGCCATTGCAGTCTCGAGAGGCCAAAGGCTTCTCCGCAGGCTGGTGGCCAATGCAGCGGAAGCCATTGTCGGCTGGGAAGGCCACCGGGTCGCCCTGGGAGTCCTTCCCTGTGGCGCTGGCCCAGAGCTTGGCATAGCCCAGGCCGTTGGGCACTTTGCAGGTGGGGGTACCAAGTCTGGAGGCGTAAGGCTGATTGGTCTTGAAGTGAGAAAGGCAGCTGCGGGCCAGAGACCTGGACTTGTAGCTGGTGCCGCTGACCCCGGAGGTCCACCCGTGCAGCGACTTGTCGTCTTTGGCGTGGAGACTGCGGATCTTCAGTGAGCAGGGCTTCTGCTTAGCACCAGGAACAGTATTGCTGTGGTTTTTAGAGCCCTGAAGGGTGTATTGGCTCTCGGAGTTCCCCATCTTCACCTAAATTAAGAAGGGAGACAGCAGTCAGACATTCCGTGATGACCAAAGGACTCACTGCCGGCCGGTCCATTCTGACTCAGAGCGACCTCACGTACAGGGCAGGGCAGACACTGCCCCCTGTGAGTTCCCGAAGCTGTAACTGGTAAGAGGGGCAGGCTGGTGGCTTCAAACTGCTGATCTTGTGGTTAGCAACCTAACTCATAACCACCACGCCCACCACGAGGTCTCCTTCACCGTGACGACAGAACTTTCACAAAAGGAATGCCTTTCACCCTTTGCGACGGAGGTTACGTGGTTTCGTACGTGCAGGGCACACGCCAAGAAGCAGGCAGCGAGGCTCACCTGGACTTGGCTCTCCTAGCTGCAGAGCCTCTCAGACAACCGTGCAGCTTCCCCAGTTTTTTATTTTAGCATGTGGTTGTTGCCAGGTTCGCATGAGAAAGTGAACAGGACAGAATCTGTTTAAGGTCCAGCGTGAGGCTTGGAATGAGGAGTTCTGAAAGAGGAAAAGCCGGGGAGATACTAGCCTGCGTCCATCAGCCTACCACACTGAGTTCCCAAGGATTTAAAACACAAAGGCTGCCGGCAACTCGGCTCCTACTAAATCCGTGCATGTCGGAGGAGGCCTGTGCACCACAGCGTCTGTAGCTGCAGAAAGTCAGGTTTTTCAGTGACCTCAAACTGCCAATTTTCTGGCCGGTGTAGGCTGCCAATCACAAGGTCAGCAGTTCGATGCCGCCAGCTGCTCCTGGGGAGAAAGACAGGGTCTCTGAGCCCTGTGACGAGTTACAGTCTCAGAATCCCACAGGGGCAGTTCTGCCCAGTCCTAGAGAGTCGCTGTGAATCAGCATCCTTGTGATGGCAGTGCATTGGGTTTGGGGTTTGGGTGGGACTCTTCCAACAATCCCAGAAATACAGAAAAGAACCTCTTCCCACGGTAACAGCGACAAAAGAAAAAGGAAGTCTCGCTCAAAACCTTGCTCGTGCCCAGGATGACATGCCCAGCACGACAGCATGGAGTGGAGAACCAGTGGAGGGACCTGAGAACACAACCCCAACCCCAACTGTAGGGGCAACCACCTCTCTACCAGAGGAAGTTGCCTTGGAGGCCAGCACTGAAGCTGAAGCTTGGGGAGTGAGATATGCCTGACCAGAGCACATGAGAACAAATGAAAGGGGAGGAAGAGAGAATGACATGCATCCTGGCCCACCGAGCCTTCAGGACGATATTTCCACTCAGAACAGCTAATGCACAAAGAGGACTGTACGGCCGGCCCCACTATGAAATATGGCTACCCTCGCACACCCAAGGCCTTCATCCTGCTGGGCTATTAGTTTTCTGGACTGGGTTCACCTCGGTCCTTTCCTTTGCACGCTGAAAGAGTTCATGCAGCAGAAGCAGGTTTTGTAATCCGAGTGACTTTTTATGAAGGAAGGAGAAAATTTTAGGTATTTCAGAGTGTGCCAGGCTGGGTTGAACCTGCGCAGGGTTTGCAAATGGGCAAGAAAAAACACGTGGAGAGAATACAGGAAATGGATGAAGAAGCGGGGTCAAAATTATACCCTGTCGGACACAACCACACCAATACAAAGCACTAAGAGTGTGCAACAGAGCGTAGAGTCACAGATGGAGTGACAAGGATATAGTTTGGGACCCAACTCAACCAGGGGCACTCTAAGAGGTCAACTACAGACCTTGAACTTTATGCAGGTTTTTATATTGCTATTATTTTTATTACTCTTTTACATATATGTATAGTACATTGAGGGGTTTTCTTGCTGTTATCATTGTTTTATTTGCTTCAGTTGCTTCGTTTTAGGAGACCTTTTTTGTACATTTCATTACCTCTGCAGGTTTATGTAGACGAGATAGACTGGACAAAGAGTTTGGAGGCGAAAATGACAGGACTGATGGGGCAGGAGGGTCAAGCTCGCTTTTACCTGCTCCTGTTCAGCTGCAGGCAGAGAGTGGGATGTGTAAGCGCCCGCAGGCCCTCTGGGGCCCCCATATCCTCTCTCAGCCTTTAGGGGTTCCCCAATTCCACATGTGTGGGTTCCACACTCCCCATTTCCTATATTCTCTCCACGTGGTTTTTCTCACCCATTCAAATCCCGCGCAGGTTCAACCCAGCCTGAAATACCTAAAATTTTCTCCTTCCTTCATAAAAAGTCACTCGGATTACAAAACCTGCTTCTGCTGCATGAACTCTTTCAGCGTGCAAAGGAAAGGACCAAGGTGAACCCAGTCCAGAAAACTAACAGCCCAGCAGACATGGGCTGGAGAGTCCTCAAACACTATACTGAGACGGAGAAAGACATCTTCCTAAACCCATCATCTCGGACTTTTCTGATTCCTTCAAGGGCTCCTCATGTGAGAACACAAGGAGAAGGAAAAAAACTAAGTTGACTTGTTAGCAGACAGAAATCCAAGGAAACAGCGGTGGATCCTTTTCATCTCCTTTGACATCCCATTCACAGTGCGCTTCTCTAAGCAGCCACGCTCAGAGTGACGTTTGGTTCAACTTTCACCCTGTTTTTTCCTTTTCCCTTTTTATTCTCACGAATCTCTCACTCATTTAAGCAAGCGTGAAAGAGAGAGAGAGAGAGAGAGAGAGAGAGAGAGAGAGAGAGAGAAGAGAATGATTTCAAATAGTCCCTGAATAAATTTAGCAAGTTTTAGTTTTGTTTCGGGCTTTAATACCAAGGAGCATACGGCCACAAAAGTCAAGCACTGACTTCCCTTTGGCGATGGTTCTCAGGGTTTTAAACCCCACGTCACTGGGCTGAATCACGAAACCTGGTGGTCTGGTTGTTAATGGGAGCGGCAGCGCCTGGCAGGAGCCGTAGCCCACCTGGGTGGGGTTTACCTTGGGGGACGGTCTGCTCTGGGGGAGGTCAGTGGTCAGCAGTCTTTACATGGTCTGCAGCGTGAGGCAGCAGCCCTTCGCACACACACAGGAAGGGAGTCCATGAACCGCTCCTGGAAAACAGAAATGGGAGAACATTCCATCCTTCATTCAGGGGGGTTGACATCCGGCTCCCTGCAAGTTTACACAGACAACAAAGGTTTCAAAGAAAGCAGTGCAAGAGGCAAGGGTTCCCAGAGCAAAGAACGTGGGGTGTTCCAGAGGCCAGCATGCCCTGCCTGACCCTTACAAGCGTCATCATTCTCTCAGAGCACAGGAAACCTGGCTGCACAGGTGCAGCAGGTGGGCGGCCTGGCTTTGTCTTGGGGTGAGTTGGTGAAAGTGGCCCAGTGAGTCACAGCCGCCCTGTCACTGCCAGGAGGAAGACAGGGCCTCTCCAGGGCAAGATCCACAGACAGGCCTGAGTCATCCTCTTTGGTTCCAGAGGCTGGTCTCTTCCTGGAATCCCAGAACTGTGCTCAAGGAGGTGGGCATGCAGTGACACAGAGGGGGAGGGTTCCTCTCCATCCTGTTCTTTACGATGGGGGCTGGGGACAGCATTCCAGAAGACCAACGCCCGAAGCACAGACCAGCCCCAGCACCCAACACAGGCAGTCAGCAACTCACACTCCCATAATGGCAAGACCCAAAGCCCTGGGAGGCTCCTAAGCCAACGACAGCAACAAATCTCACAGCCATGAAGCCAATACCAACCCATAGCCAACCTACGGGGCAGAGGAGAATGGCCCCTGTGGGCTTCTCGGGCTGCAAATCTTGCCAGAGGCAGCAAGCCTTGTCTTTCCCCCCTCAGAGCCGCTAGTGGGTTCAAACCGCTGATCTTGCTGTCAGCCCAGCGCGTCCCCCGCCCTGCCACTCACCCCACTCCTGGCCAGGTAAACGCTCCCTTGTCCTTCCCAGTTTTGAAACTAATACTTGACATTTTCCCTTCACGCTCCACTTAAACAAACCAACCAACACACGAAAACACAGCCCGGGTCCCGTTCTCCACTAGACTCTGTCCACTCAGGCCTTACCTCCAGGAAGCTGGCCGCACATGAAGCCAGGTGACTCAGAGAAATGAAACAGGCACAGAGGGGTAAGACGGAAAGACTGGCAGCTCAGGAGGACCATGTTTCCCTGGCTGAGATGACACAGGGGAAGGTCGGCAGAACAGGGTGACAGTGGAGGTGAACCTCCAACCTCTGAGGACACGGAGAAGTTGCTCAGCATGGCTCATCAGTCCCGTCAGGAAAAAAGGCACGTATTGACAGGAAGGGTTAGCTCTTGTGGGAAAATCAGGAGCCCGGGCCCTGAACAGATGTTTATCTGCCAGGATCCAGCTGAAGCTTTTTTGTCTCTAACGTGTGAGAATAGAACATTCAACCTCTCTGAATTCCTTCGGTCTACATTCCTTCACAGAGGAACGCCTCGCCATTCACGTAAACACTTTTTTTTTTCTTCCTGATAGAAAGAGGGCTGAAAATATTCAAACCATAGAACTTCTCTGAATGCTTTGAGAAGAAGAAAAAAAGCAGCAGCAGAAAGACGTATGTGCCAGACTCACCTGCACTAGGAGGGGTCATGCCTGGGTCTCTCTCAGTGATACGGGTTACAAGTGTGAATATTAGCTACTGTGGGCTGTGGACATGCTATTACTGCTACCACCACCACCTTCACCTCCACCTCCACCTCCACCTCCACCTTCACCACCACCACCTCAGGGAGGTGTATGGACAGCGGGAGAGTAACAACGGGCTCAAGCCCTGGTGCAGGACCAGAAGGCATTCCATTCCATTGCTCATCAGGTCGCTATGAATTGGAACGGACTCAATGGCACCGAACAAAAACAAAGACTACCAGCTGCCGTCACTGCCCTGGATGCCTCTGAACCAAAACGACAGCAGGCAGCCTCCCTGCCAGCGAGCCACAGTACCTCACAGTAACCCTACCTTCCAGGAAGCAAGCTCACTGCCATCGGCTAGATCCTGACCCACCCTCTCGGGCAGAGCACGCCTGCCTCTGTGGGTTTCCAAGGCTGCGGACCTTTCCAGAGCAGCAAGCCTCACCCTTCTCCCAGAAGTCAGCTGGTGAGTTTGAACCAATGACCTCTCAGTTCACAGCAGTTGGTGCTTTAAAGCTTCAAAGTTGGCCACCGGGATTTTTAAGTTGCATGTAAAATTTCTTGAATTATTGTTTCTATTGCCTACTCGTAACTCCCATTTTTTGAGTTTTAAAAAATTAATGAAAATCCCACAAATCCATTTTTTTAATGACCCCATATCAGTGTGCCAGGTGGCTTTTAAAGTGAAAAATCACACAAAAGAGTAGAAGGTATTTCTCATTCTTTCTATTCGTAAGCAATTACCAGACCAGGAATGGCTGGTTCTCTGGAGGAATCCACCATACTGGCTGCTGGGCCCAGGAAAAACCACCCTTTGGGAAAATGCCCCCAATCTACACCTTCCCCATGTCTGTCTTATGCCTGGCTTGAGCAGCCCCATCGGAATCCCAAGGGCTTTGGCTTGTAGGCAAGAGTTGCTGAGAGCAAAGTAAACCAGACCCTCACTTGGGCTATGTCCTGAGGGCAGCCCCAAATGCCAGTTGTCCAGAAAGAATAACCCCAGGCACAAGTAGGAACCTCCAGGTGGCAGAGGGTGCCATGGAGCCAGTCCACAAAAGAGCCACGGGGTTGTTGGGAATGGGCTGCGACACAGAGGCAGACTTGCAGCTGGACGGAGCAAGTCAACAGGCTCGCGTTGTACTAATCCAGAAACGCTGAGCGATAGGAGACAGAGAGCCCGCAGGCGGCGTGAGGGTAAAAAGTCTGGAGAGAAGAACTGGAAGCAGCAATATGTCTGGAGGGGAGATTCCAAGGAAGAACTGAATTCTGCAGGCATGAGACTCCCTAGGTGGAATTCAAACTCCAAAGCCAGCAAACCCAAATTGCTTGCTGACCCATTGCACACTTACTGCCCTCCCCGTACCTGTGTAAAACCCAGCCATGGTCAGAGAATAATCCGGTTAAGGATTGGACCTGAGAAACAGGACACTACCTGGGATAACCTTTCATAACCTTGAGGAACAGGTGGGCCAAGTAGCCCATATCTGATTAAAGCACATGTGATTTTATCACACAATGACTTCTTCAGCCACTCAGTCAAGCCCCCACCTGCTCCTTCCAGTGTTTTCCTCTCCTTGGTAAATCAGCTTGCTTTCTGTTCGCTATTTGTGTTCGGCGAGCCCATTCTCCCATGCTCAAGACCAAGAGCCCCGGGACACATCGCAGAAGTTTCAACAACGCCAACAGAGTCCTCCCATTCTTCCCATGGAGAGTTTTATACTGAAACAAGCCCACACCCTTGTCCAAGACCAACTCTTCAGAGAGAGCTGGGAAGAACCTGTTGAGAAAGGACTGACCATCCTTCACCAGACCATTACCTGTGCACTTCCCTTGATTGGGGGGAAGAGGGTGGAAAGAGCTAGACACAGGAACACGCCCCAGAATCCTAGTATGGTCTGCACCAGTGAACTGGAGGTTCTGTGTGGGGCCGCTAACCGGAAGGTCAGCAGTTCAAAACCACCAGCTGTGCTGAGGGAGAAAGAAAAGGCTTCCTACTTCTGTAGAGTTACAGGTTCCGAAACCCACAGGGGCAGTTTTACCCTGTCCTCTAATGAGTCAGCATTGACTCAGTGGCTATGAGTGTGCTTTGTTCGTGTGCTGTTCCATCTCTTAAACAGCCCGCTATTAACACGTTCTGAGTCTCCCTTTCCCTGTTTGAAACTTGAAGATAACAATACATGCCTGACCGACCTCTGGCGAAGTGCGTTACACACAGGGCTGTAACCTGCAGAGTCAGCTGTTGTGTTCCACCAGTGACAGGCTCAGAACCCACAGAGGGGGTTCCAGTCGGTGCTATTGTCTAGTCATTAGGAGACAGTGACAGTTTGTTTTGACTCTCACTGAGAGTGTCCAGTGTGACAAATAAATGTCAAGCCACCTCACTGCCACAAAACTGTGAGGTGCTGCCAAGGACGCCACGCTAGTACTGCTTTTTAATGAGGAATCAAAGTTGTGTACTGACATCAGATCTGTTCTTCCTGACCGTTTACTTGGTGAGGTTGTCAGTAAAATGTGCACAGGCAATATTCTTGTCACTGGTTCCACAAGGTTGTGAGAGTTCTGGTCCCCATGAAAGGACAGGACATTGAAGAAGTGTGGGGGAGACATGATATGACTGCCTCTCATTAGCTCTTCGTGCAGTGTCTGTCTCTGTACTGGGGTGATAGGAGGAGGGCATCCAGATGCCCATCCATGGATGCCCCTCCCACTGTACTGCCTCAGGTGGAGAGGGCCTGCTGCTGGCAGGCAGGAAGGAAGGACAGGGAGAGAGCTTGCCTGGAAGGTGGGACACTTCCTTGGAAGAATGGGCTGGGTGTGGGTCCAGGAGACTGAGTGGCGATCATGCAGAACCAACGGAGGTGGAGCCAGTAGGGGCATAGAGGTTATCCGATGAGCTGCTAACCCTGCGGGGTCAGCAGTTCCAAACCACCAGCCGTGGAAGAAAGATGAGGTGCTCTACTCCAGTAAACTCACAGAGGCAGGTCGACCCTGTCCTAAAGGGTCGCTCTGAGCCGGCATCGACTTGACTCTGATGGCGTGGGGTTTTGAGTTTTCTGCCAGCCCGCTGGTGATGAATCTGCGGGCCTCTCTTCTGTAGGCAATACACTACTCATACAATGCCCGATGCACATAATGTCTGGTTTCACAGAGCCCACCGTGGCTGTCACCCACCAGTGCCTACCATTGAAAATATTTTATGTTTCACTAGTCACATTTGCCCAGGTGTTCGATTCTCATGAATTCCCTCGAATTATTCCAGCATCTTAAAGAGAATAAAGGGGGGTGGGGGAGGCAAAAACCGATTGCCATTGAGTAGGTTCCAAATGAAAAAAATGACGTCACCATGTAGACACGGACTTATTTGAAAATGTAAGCAAGCCGGGGCTCCTGGATAACAGCCCTGCCTTCAAGCTGTGTCTCTCAATGGGGGCACAACTTTGACCCCAGGGGAGTTATGGGGTGAAATCTGGACATTTTGGTCATCACAATTAAAAAACTGCTGCTGGCAGGGACAGCTGAGATGCTGCTAAAAGTGCTATAATGCCAGGGACAAGTCCTTACGATGAAGGAGCTGGTCCCGGATGACAATGGCACCGAGGTGGAAAAGTCTTGCCTTAAACGTTTATTGCCAGGCCTGCTAAAAACTACGAAACTGCACCGAGTGCCCAAGTGCCTGAAACACTCAAACGAGAGCCTTCGACTCTATCAAGTGCCGGACTAAGAAGCTCCGTCAATATGCTCGGGACCCACATCTCTCACTTAAGCCAATGATTGACACACTCTGAAGTTGTGAATTGTGCCCCAAGACTTGAAGGGACTCATTTCTATTCATGAGAAGCTCTGCACCCCACTTATCTAAGGAGGCAGCTGAGAGGCAGAACATCTGGTCTGCAGAGTCATCCTGCCTAGGCAGAGTAATCCTTGCAAACAGAGTGGGACAGAAAGCAAACTGCTGTTAGGGGACTCTAAGGCCTTGTAGCCATGGTCCCAGCCTCACTGGCTCACTAGTTCCATTCAAAGAGTCTTCTTCCGAAGGCACATTAGCAGCCGAATGGAGTGACCAAGCCGCAGCAGAGCGTGCCCAAACAGCCCGGTCTCCCTGGAAGACGTGGCTGACCTTCCACAGGAGGAGAAAGGAAACAATTCTGCAAGGACAATAACCAAACTTTTCTTTTCCTTTTTTTGCACAGCTCATGACCATAGTAAGCCAATTCAAGGCAGGGATGGTTTTAGCTTTCACAACTGTCTTAAAAGAAAATCCTGACGTCTGCAGCATTGCCTTTAGAAAGAAAGGATTGTCACCCCATGGGTCTTAAGTCCTTGTTGAGTCACAAAATGCATTTAAGGGATGGACATGCGATTTTTTTAAAAATAGAAGCCTAGCGGGCTAGAACAGAATCAGATCAAGCCAAACGATCGATCAGTGTAGACCCCAGGAAGGATAAAAAGGATTCTATGAAACTAAACACTTATGTGTTTGGCTGTGTACCTGGTAGCAACATTAACCTAATGCTGATTACTTGTCAGAAGAAGCTTGAAAAACATTGGCTTTGAAGGTTACGGTGCTCCTGCCCCAAGCCCTGGACTTGTCGATCATGTCATGTGCATGTGAAAGTCGGCTAATGAAGGAGGAAGACCCCCGAAGAATGGCTGCTTCTGGTTTACGGTGCTGGTGAAGAATATTGAAAGGACCATGGACCGCCAGAAAGAACAAACATATCTGCCTTACAAGCGGTGCAGCCAGAATGCTGGTTGGAAACGAGGATGGTGAGACCTCGTCTCAGGTAATGTGGACGTGTTATCGGTCCTGTTGTCGGTCTTCAGAAAAGGACACCATGCTTCATCTAGCGGAGGGCCAGCGGAAAAGAGAAAGACCCCCAGAAGAGAGGTCAACACTGTGGCTGCAACATCGGGCTCCGGGAAAACAATTGTGAGGTTACCACAAGATCAGGAAGTGTTTCTTTCCATTGTGTATGGGGTTGCTATGGGATGGAACCAACCTAAGAACCCCATAAAGCTTCAACTGAGAGCACTTAACAACCACATAAAACTTCAAGTGGCAGTGTAGTCAGAACGACACACAAGTTCTAATAACACCAAAAGACAAAGTCTTGCTGTTGTTGTTGTTGTTGATAGCCATCAAATCAGCTCCGACTCATAGCAAGCTGAGGCACAACAGAATGAAACACAGCCGGGTCCTGCACCATCTGCACACTTGTTCTCCCGCTGGAGTCCACTGTTGCAGCCACTGTGTCCATCCATGAAGGGCCTTCCTCCTTGGCTCTGCCCCTCTACTGTACCAAACATGAAGTCCTTCTCCAGGGACTGGTCTCTCCTGGCACCATGTCCAGGAAAGCAAGTAAAATGAAGCCTGAAGACCCTTGCCTCTAAGGAGCACTCTGGCTGTATTTCTTCCAAGACAGATTTGTTGGTTCTTCTGGCAGCCAATAGTACTTTAATATTTTTCGCCAGCACCACCCTAGAGGGATAGACAGCATCTGGAAAATTACTATCCAAGGAGCATTTCTTTTGGTCAGCCAGCAATAAGAAAAGCAAATCAGACCAGAACACAGCATCAGCAACAGGCCGTTCTGAACACCACTGATCTGGCCAAGGGCGCTCATGTTTTGGCATTCTACACTTAAAGGAAGCTTCCACTGCGGGTTCCAATCTTTCCTAGAAAAGTCCACAGTCATTCCTACAAAGCAATTATCCACAACACCGGCCCTTGAAGGAAGATATGGTCCTTTCAGACCAAGAAAGAGAAGAAGGACCTTCAGGGGGAACAGAAGGCTGGGGTGGGCTTTCATAACCACGGGCTGGATCTGCAACAACTGGATCAACCAGTGAATGAGATGGAGAAAGAGCAGGAGTGACCAACAGAAGAAAGTGGAGGATGTCACAGTGAGGCAGGGGAGGTCGGGGTGTGTGTGTGAGACTAGGGCACACACTTGTCACCCTCTGTTCCACTCTGTCCCCACCTTGCTGTCCACAGAAGATACCTTGACATACGATCCTTTACCTCAGAACACCTTGTAATGTCCTGTGGCAGTATCTGTCAACTCAAAGATCAGTTGGGAGGCATCACTGGTGTGATAGGTAGGCTTGTTATGCCAACATGGCCAAAGAAGATAGGTAGGTTTGTTGTCACAACATGGTCAATGAACACATGAGATTCTCTCTTGCTTTTGGATTTTTGGACTAGCTGGCTGCCTTGTTTGTCCTCTGCCTCGATTTCTGAGCTACATGTCCCGTGGGACACCTAATCCGTGGACTGTGTTGCTGTGAGTTGAGGTTCCTTCAAGCCCTGCTTCGCATGCTCCTGGAATATACATCTCTTGAGCTGGGGACTGTGGGACCCTGTCATCAGGCTGACTGTTGGCGACCTGCCTTGTTGTTTGCTGTTGTGGCTGGACAGCCTGAATTGCTCTACAGAGGACTACTCGGCGGCCCTCAAGACTCAAAAGACTGCCAGTGTACTAACTGTCTCACACAAGTGAGTTGCACCGAACCATTTGTACTGCTTTATAGATTAGTTAACTGTTTATTTATTATGTTAGATATATTTCTATCTATATAAATACATAGAATTACTAGTGTCCTGACTTTGTTTCTCTAGAGAACCCTGTCTAACACAACTGGTAAAGAAGGAAAGTGTTCCAAGTGTTGAGAGAAACATGGAGAGTCAGGGTGAGATCAAAAATTCCCACTCAAACTAAAATGCAGGTCCCTATGCCTCCATTTGAAACAACTGCCTGCTCGGCCAGGAAATCGGAACTGGACAATGCGCTCCCCTTACTGAATGGCCAGGTCAGAGATTCTACAGAAACACCCCACCCCAAAGGAAGGAAATAATTCTCAAATTCTTATGATACCTCAAATTCCTGGATTCATGGTGCACCCCCAAAGTGCTGCCCTGAGGAAATCTTTACACCTGAAACCCACAAAGCGCTCCACACAAGTCTTTAGCTGGGCAAGAACACGGCACCTGCCTGGATCGCTGTGCCCTTGTATAAGAATTGTCTGTTGTTTTGAAGTGCCCTCGGTCACTTCTAACTCAGAGTGACCCTAAGCCCCAAAGAATCACCACATGGCCCTGGGCTGTCTTCCCAATTGTTCTCTTGTTTGAGCCCATGGTTACAGCCCCTGTGTCATTCCATCTAGTTGAGGACTTTCCTCTTTTTCACTGACACATGATGTCCTTCCCAGGGACCAGTCTCTCCTGATACCATGTCCCAAGTACGTGAGACAAAGTCTCGCCATGCTTGCCTCCAAAGAGCATTCTGGCGTGCTTCCAGGACAGATCCATTTGTTCTTTTGGCAGTCCGTGTGATACTTCCAATATGCCAGCATCACAGCCACTCACAAGCCACCACTGTATGCCAAACTGACAAGACAAGGGGCTGAGAGAATTACCTCCATGAGACTCAACGACCAACAGCAACTCAGAGGGCCGGAGAAGCTTGAGCTGTGAGTTTATGTTGGTGTGGGTGAAACACGTCAGAAGAGAATCTCAAGAATGACTGCACGCCTGGAAGACGGAAGCCACACGCGAGAGTAAGGCTTTCTGTGCCAGCATGACTCCCACAGGAACACGTGGGCGGAGTGGAGCCTGTCAAGCGGGTCGTAGCTTGGTTGGAGGGCAACCGAGAAAAATGGCTTTCTAAGGTGAGGCTCCTTCTCTTTCTCCCTGGAGGTGGACCCCACATCCCCTCTCTGCTGTCACCTTCTTGTTGACACACCACATGGAGCCATGCTGAGCCCTGCAAGAGCCCTGGGGAAGCTTCCATCACTGCTGGATCCACGAGACTTTGCACCCACTGGCCTGCCTACGATCTTCCTGCATTTTGCTTCATTGCAGCATGAGTTGCATGAGTCTGAAGAGAGATTTATCAACTAGTATCAGACTTAGGGGTTAATATCAGACTTGTTGTACTTGCTCTGAACTGGACTGGAATAGTTTTTTTAAATATACCTTACTCTTTGTTTTTTAAAAATCATTTTTTGGGGGGGAGGCATCACTGCCCTCTGGTGGTCATGGGAGCCACCCAGCCTTGCTCCCAGAGAGCCCCTGCTGGATTTGAACCACCAAGCCAATGGGCCACAGTCCTGCACTCAACCATATGCCACCGAGGCTCAGCCCCTAAAAATCATTTTAATGGGGACTCTTCTAGCGCTTATAAAATTCCACACACCAATACAATTACTCTTTGATATAAAAGCTCTTTCTCAAACATATATAAGTGCCTCTGGCTTTGTTTCTCCAGTCAACCTGGCCTCACACACCAGTCCCTGCATGGCACATGAAAAAAGAAAACCATTGAACTTATGTGTGTTTTGCTGTATTTATCCTCATGAAAAAGAGAAAGACAAAAAAGAGTTCTACTCCACAGCTCTCTGTGTATTTGAGAGAACTTTCTATATACTTGGCGCCATCCTGGCATAGTCAGAGGGGCCAGAGGGATATCAAATATGATCCCTTCCCCAGAGGACCTCAGGAGCTTGTGCAAGTGTGTGAGGGGGGGAGATTAGTGACATGAAACCAGCCCAGAATCAGCAAGACAGAGTACGAAATAACAGCATGAGTTTAGCAGGGAAGTGGTGAGACCAGCAGCCCCACAAATATTACTGGTATGCTCCTGGAATGTCTGTGCATTACGGGGCCCAGCCCCATCGGAGCCATCCCAGAACCGGAAAGGACTCCAGAGGCAGAAGAGAGCCAAACCACATGTTTGATCAGAAAGGGTCACATTTTCAGACCCTTGTTAGCACGGAGTTAACAACAGCAACAAAATAATAATCATTAATTAATTAGCTACCATGTGTCCGGCTACACTCTGCCTTTTCTTCCCATGGCATGTAGAGTCTTATCCAAAGGCGAGCCGACTCCTGGCCTCCACAGATCTTGTCTGGCTTCACTGGCCAATGGAATCGAAGGCTCCCGGGACTCATAGCATGACTTTCAAATAACTCCTTTTTTGTAGCATATATGAACAGGAGATTCCATAGTGCTGGCACGGCTTTTAAACAGCCTTTCTTTTAAAACCTTCATGAGTAGGAAGCATTCCAACAGCATGCAAGCGGAGGCCAGGCAGGCTTGCCTGAGTGCCACACCATCGGACAACGCTCATTGAGGACCAGGCTGTGTGCAGGGCTCAGGCATCGGTTAATCAGAAGCAGGCATTGTCCTCCTGCACCTCAATCACACTCTGTGACCAAAATACACCGTGGCCCTTGAACCAAGTTATTCTTGGCAATGCCTTTTTTCATGACACACTGTTCCATTGAAGTCAGAAAACGAACAGGCTTACACCACACAGTCCTCTCCTCCTATAAATAGGTGTCTTTTCCCACCTTCAGAAATGTGCTAACTATTCTCCTTCAAGTAGGGTGATGCCTGATTTGAGGATTCATTTCTCTGGGGCTGTGTGTTAATTGAGAACTTCGCAGACACTTTCAGAAAGAAAAGGGGGGGGGTAGTGATAAGAGGAGATTGGACCACAGTTCATCATTTACAGGGACCTGGAAATCTTTGCGGCCTGTGGCCTAGTGATTATACACAGGGCTGCTAAGCAAAAGGTCACCAGTTTGAAACCAGAAGCAGCTACATGAGAGAAAGAGGAGGAGCTTTCTGCTCCTCTTGAAGAGTTACAGTCTCCAGCGGGGGTGGTTCTACCCTTTTCTACAAGGTCCCTACGAATTGGCATGACCTGATGGCAGTGATTTTGGTTTGGTATTTATTTGTTTGTTTGCTTATTTATTTATTTGGGAATCTTTTGACCCTGCCACCTGGGCAGTGCAACGGCTAGCACCGGGTTTCAGATGGAAAGCCCCAGTAACCTGCTCCCATGAAGACTGCAGTCTAGGAGCCCCATGTGCAGTCCTACTGCCATGGCCAACTGCTATGGGTTGGGATTGATTGGAGGGCATCTACCACCAAAGTAACCAAGGGCATGAACACACTGAGGGAGAGGGAGGCTTCAAACATCCCAGATTCTACCATATGCCAAAGCTCTCCCAGGCACGAGAACCCTTCCAGGCCACATTATCATCCCTATCTTATACATAGTGGGACTTCACCCCCAGGGATTAAATAAGTGGCCCCAAATCACAAAGGGGCAAAGGTGGGAATCATCTGGATCATCTGAGTGTTTCTTAACATTTGTATGATGTTGAAATGACGTCACTCTTTCTGTACCTGACATGATATACTCTATACCTTTTTGGTTTTTACTGTCTTTGTTAAGGGTTGTGTGAATCTAGGTAGACTAGAGGAACAACATTCATAACACTCATATTTTATAAGAGAGAGTTTTATATAAAGGGCAATTGTACATTAAGCATCCCAACCCAGTTCAGTCCAAGCCCATAAGTCTGACATTAGCCCGTATGTCCGACATCAGTCTCGAAGGCCAGTGGTTCAGTCACCATTCTCCATGTGCAAGAAAGACGAGGCAGTCTGCTCCTCTGCTCCTGTAGCAATTGAGCCTCAGAAGCTTTATAGAGCAGTTCTTCCCTGTCCTACAGGGTCACGATGAGTCAGAATCAGCCCAATGGCCATGGGTGTTGTTTTGTTTTGTTCCTACGGGATTTATTTTGTTTTGTTCCTAAGAGATTTAAAGTTAAAAGCGATTAAGCCCATTTTACAGATTTACAAAGAACATCACACAAAGATAGATATTTTCCCTGACAGCATATGCTTCCTGGCCCTTATCCTAAATACCAATTACCCTGAAGGTGTTCCCCTGCTTCCTGTGGGGCACTGAACACTGGAAAGACAAGAGAATAAGGTCAAGTGGAAATGTGGGTGTGTTGTCCTCCAGGTCAAGAATGATCAGGGCACAGCTTCCTGAAGCTCCCCTTTCATCAAATGCTAAGTGCACACTGAACGCATATAACATGAATTAAGCACATTATCAAGGAATAAAACATAAAGCTCACATTGTAAGATAAAATATGGAGTTAAAGGTATTTAGCATTTACATGAGGTTCTGCCCTAGATCCAACATGCATTCACTCATTCACACAACAGCTGCTGATGGAGCACCTGCAAGGTGCCAGGCACTGTCTCAGACAATGGGGATCTTGCAATGTGCAATGGTAAAAACAGATTTTTTACATGCCTACTCCCCTGGAACTGACATTATAGTGCGGCAAAGACAATAGGAAGTTACATTTTGGCATGTGACATGTACGTTGGCTGCCTTTGAACTACAGTGTGGGCAAAGAAGAGCTAATATTCCTTGGGTTGCCAGAAGAATGAACAAACCTGTGTTGGAAGAAGTACAGACAGGATAAGGTTCCTTAAGACGAGGATAGTGAGACTTTGTAGTAGTTACACAATTCCATGTCACCTTGCTGAATATGAACAAAGGGGTGGAGTCTAGCCTGTCACTCAGGTCACGGCCTGATGCCTCCTTATGAGCGTGGCCTTCTGATGTCTCGCTTCCTCCTGGAGGTGGGACACGCTCTCACTGCTTGACATTTCTGTTGACAAGCAGTAGGGAACCTTGTTGATGGCAGTCAGAGTCCTGGGCCCACAGGACTTTCCACCCACCAGCCCAGGATCTTCCTGCACTCAGCATCACTGCATGTGCTCCATGAGTCTGAAGAGGAATTCATGGACCAGTAATGGACTTAGGGGATAATAATGAACTTATGGACTTAATCCAAACTGGGCTGGGATGTTTTATTTCATCATTATTTCTTGATATAAGGTTCCCTCTTCTACATATATGAGTGTCTCTGGATTTATTTCTCTAATTAACCTGGACTAACATGTCATCTCAAGTATTTTTGGATATGTTCTCAAGAGAGACTGGTCCCTGGAACAGAACAGCATGTTTGGTGAAGTGGAGGGATGGTTTTTGTTGTTAGAAATCGTTGATGAACAGGCTCAAACATAGCAACAAGGGACGGTAACGGGTAGTAGGCCCAGGTGGTGCTTTGTTGTGCTGTATGTTGTTGTGCACGAGTGCATGAATGGCTATGAGTTGAAACCAACTCAATGGCCCTAACAACACCAAGCCCTTCGACCATGATAACAATCACTAACGATAAGCCATGAGGGACAGGCGGGTGTGTGAGGACTGAAAGGAGGGCAGTGCACAGTTTTGGAAAGGGTGGTAGAGGCAGCACTTGCTGGAAGATGGCATGTAAGCCCAAGCTTGCAGGAGGGACTTTTAGGGAAAGTATGTCTTAAGGCAGGGAGCCTTAAGTATGCCAACTCCAAGGAATCAGCAGGGAGACAGTGTGGCTGGGACACAGGGAGCAAAGACATGAGGTCAAGGAGGGGACACAGCCAGGCACTGCAGCTTAAAGGACACTGGCTCTCGTACCGAGAATCAGAGTCATGATTAGAGGGTTCTGAGCCAAGAAGGAGCTTGAAGACATATGTATTTTAAGGGCTCGTTGCGGCCTCTGTGTGGCTCTGCATGGAGGCCTGGCAGGAGGCTCTTACAATAGTGTCATGAGAGGTCTGTGGGCTGCACTCTGGTGGCCTGAGCTGGCCAGAGTGGAAGGGTGCTCGAAGGCTGTGCAGGCAAGTGGAGCAGTGGTGAGAGAAGCCCACCCACTTCAGTCTGAGCAGCAGAAGTTGGAAAAAGCAGAGGGCGGGGTAGGTAGGGGGAGTGGGGAGGGTGGTCAGGAAGACGGAGTTTGGCTTAGGATTTGTGAGGTTGGGGTGCCGCCTGGGCACCGAGGAGAGAAAGCAGAGCTGGCCACTGGACGGATGGCCTGGCACTCACGGGAGAGGTGTCCAAAGGTACAAACCTGCTGCTCATTCAGACAAAGACTCGATGGCAAGCAGCACTTCATCTGTGAACTGAGAGCAGAGAAGAGGTCCCAGGCCTGGGCCCGCCCTCCGGAGAGCCAAGGAGAAGCACATGGAGCCCTCAGGGGTGGGATGGCACCACCAATGCCCCAGGTTGTCGAGGGAATTCCAATTCACAGTGACCCTTAAGGACAGAACAGGACTGCGCCTGCGGGGTTCCCAGGTTGTCGGCCTTTACAGGAGCAGACTGCGTCAAAGTGAGCAGGCCCTCGGCACCGCGGAGGGATTTGAACCACTGACCCTGTGGTTAGCAGCCCCAATGCCCAGTCCAAAGCTGTGCTGGCAGGGCCCCCTCCTTTGACAAGGCACAGAGAAAAGAGATCATCCAAACACTGTCCTCCTGGGGTCAACTCCCCTAACTGGACCAAAAAAAAAAAAAAAATAAGAATCTCTCGCTCTTGAAAGTGAAGGGGGCTCCCTCTTGCCAGCCCTTCCGACTCGGGCCCAGAGCTCTTCCTTTGACCAGCTATGGGCAAGTCCCTCCAGCCATCTCCCCAGGGCTCTCTGGAACTCTCAGGGTTCCAGCTTCCCGCTTGTGCTGTGTGTGGACCTGGCTGTGGAGACCATGGCCGCCCAGAAGGTGAGCATGCTACCAAAAAGAGTGGAGGAGGTGGCTTCAGAAAACCATCTGAGCACAACGGACAATATCCGCTCCTCAGACTCGCTCACGTCCATCCCAGGGTGTGTCTCAGGGGGTGAAACAAAGGGTCAGAGAGATAGAGGGGAGGACAGTCTTCAAGGAGATGGGTCAACATCCTGCACAACCCTTGTGGGAATGGCACAGGACTGGGCACTGCTTTCTGCTACCAGGTGAGCGCCTGTGTGCTGGAATCAACATGGGCCCTGGTGGTGGCAACCTATGGTGACAAGATGCACGTGCAGCACGCACGCTGGCAGAAAATGCACGGGCCATGCTGAAAACTCACCTTGCACTGCGTTTCCTCATTGCTTTCAGCCTCCGCCCCATCCCATAATTCTGGAGCCCTGGCGGCATGGCGCTGCTTACGTCGAGGTCAGCGGATTGAAACCACCAGTCACTCTGAGGGAGAAAAACGAGTCTCCCCATTCCCGTTCCATGTTAGTCTCAGAAGCTCACAGAGGGCAGTTCCACCCTGCTGCCCAGATTCAGAATCCACTGGACGGCAGTGAGTTTGTTTGTTTGCTTGCTTGTTTCTCTTAATCCCATAAATCACAGTTTAAGTTTTAAAAACCACCACCAGCCTCGGGATTTCTTGGAGGGTGAGCTTCTTCATGGCTTATTCTTATTTTTTTCTCTCTCTTGGGGGTGCTCACCTGCTTGGCAGTTATGAGTCATTGCTTCTGATCAGCCTGCCAGGCACTCGTTCCTACAGAGAGAGCTGCCCATAGGGAACCTAAGAGTTCCCTACTGCCTCCATGTAGCGCTTTCTTCCATTAGCCTTCACCATGCCTTGCCCTCGGAAGATTTAACACAAGTGGATTTGGGTCCTGTCCGTGCAGAGCTCGTCATAACGGGCTCTGCTCACCTTGATGCTCACCCTCTGTCCTTCCGGGCTGTAGACTCCCCTGCTCCTCCTCCCTCCCTCCCTTCCTCATATCGGCCATGCTGTTCAGACAACCCTTCAGCGAACGGTCCCTAACCTAACCCACCGCCCACAAGTTGATTCCGACTCAGATCAACTCAAAAAGGCTCTCCAAAAGGGAAAGTCTTTGGGGAGCAGAGAGCTGTCTTTCTCCTCCAGACAGCTGGGGGGTTTGACCCACCGACCTGGTGGTTAGCAACCCACCGTGCTGGCAGGGTTCATTCTGCAGCAACACAGAGGGGCACCAATGCCGGGTGAGATGTGTTTTCTCTCTCCCGCACTCGTCCAAAAGCTCCCCAGCTTTGAAGCCTTATATAAATCCTTGGAAAACCCAGCGTGTTCTGGTTAAGAACCCAGCCTGTTCGGAGATGTGGCTGTCTACTCCTATAAAGATGGCCAGTCATGGAAACCCAGTGGGGCGGTTCTGCTCTGACCTGCAGGGTCCCAACGAGCAGAAATCAAATGGGCAGCAGTGGGTGTGGTTCTGGTGCTGGTTCAGCACAATCTGGCCCGGCTCCTTCCTGGCGTTCTCTGTCAGGAGACCACCTCCTTTCCCTGCAATGTACACGATTGCTCACTCCACCTGCCTCTACGCAAAGTGACTTTTGCCAAAGTGCCTCGCATGGCTGTGGCATTCTCGCTAAAACCCATCTGGTCTATTTCTGCTCCATCCGTGGCAACACTCCTCTAAGGAACAGACCTGGCCAAGCCAGGAGTTTTCTCTTGGAAAGGCACTAGGAAGGAGGAAGAGAAAATTTAAGTAAGAATGATGAAAGCCTCATCTGAGGTCGCCCACTGATGACACAATCTGCGTTCTTTAGAATACAAGGATGGCAAAGTCTGGGTCTGGACTAGAGTTTGCATCTTTCTGGCTAGATGGGTAGACAAACAGGTAGGTAGCTAGGAGGGAAGGAGGGAAAGATGAGAAGTGCATCTATGCATGTGTGTGCACGTGCTGTACAAACACATGAGTGTGTGTGCATGCACACACACATACACACAGGCACACACGTGAGCACATCTCTGTCAGCCAGAAGATCAGGCATTCCCACCACTCAAGGACACAGGTAACATCAGGGAAGGGCAACCAACCAGGCAGCTGGAACCATGTGCCCAATGGAACAATAACCATCCCTGTGACGTTCAACAAGATGCTTCAGGTGTAAGGTTTTTCTGCTTTTCCATCTGACACACTACCACAGGTCCCTTTTTGGTTCTGAAATCTGGGGTCTCTATAGTGCCCTGGACTTACAGTAACTGGGCACTGAGTGTACCAAGCATTCCTAGGACATGAGGGTTAGCACCAACTGTTAGAATAATTACAAGTCTGTTTTTACGGAAACCTGAATAAACCTCCCCCATCGCTGTCCACCGGAGTCTGACTCAGACTGTCCCTACAGGGCAGAGTCGAAGACCTGCCCCAGGCGGGTTCCAAGGCCGTAAATCCTTAGGAAAGCCCTCTCCCACAGTGAACTCTGACCTTCTACTGAAGGTCCACCCACCATATTCGAGCCAATTCCCCATTCCACACGTTGTTGTGAAAGGCCACCGTGTAACACGTCCACCCACAGCAGCCCTACGCACAACAGAACCAGCAAGTTCACAACTGCTCCCATGCCTGAGCCACTGGTGCAGGCCCTGTGTCACTCCAGCTCGGCGGAGGCCTTCCTCCTTTTCACCGGCCCTCCACTGTACCAAGCACGATGCCCTTCTCCAGAGGCTGGTCTCTCCTGACAACATGTCCAAAGCATGTAAGAAGAAGTCTTCCCATCCTTGCCGCTCAGGAGCACCCTGGCTTGACTGCTACAGATACACATCCATTTGTCCTGTTGGCTCATCATGGTACTTTTAATATTCTTCTCCAACACCACAGTTCACATGCATTGATTCTTCTCCTGTCTTCCTTAGTCAATGCCCAATTTTCATATGCAGAGGAGGCGGTGAAAAAATGCCATGGCTTGTAGAATGCTGGCCCTCGTCCACCAACATCAAAACCAAACGAAATACCCTTGAATGATTCTGGTCTCACAGTGATCTACAGGACACAGAAGAACTGCCCCAAGCAGGAAGCTGCCCCTTCCTCCCTTAGGACAGCTGGGAGGGGGGGGGTGGGGGGTGAACTACAGCCCAATACTTAACCCACTGAGCCACCACAGTTTCTGGCCCTGGTCTAAGGCACACTGAATTCCAACAGGAAAAAATGCAAATAACCATTAAAAAAAAAAAAAGGCCAGTTCGAATTAAGAAATAGGGGATGGGGGAGACAGTTATCCAAAAAGGTCCCAACCTCAAAGGTCGCTAAGATGAAATCTTTTTTTAAAAATTTAAAAATATCTTTGAGACAAGGGACTTCGTTAACCTGACTTATCCTCTCGGGGAGCACCAGTCTTACAAAGCGTTCCAAGCCCACAGGCACCTCCCTAAGACACAGTGCTAGAAAAACATGCCATAATACACTCAGAGCATACAGTGTGCCTTCCCTTTGGCCGCCTCTCTGCTTCTCTGGCAGTATGGTGGTTATGAGGTGGGTTGCGACCCACAAGGTCGACAGTTCGACACCCCAGTCTCCCTGCAGGAAAAAGACAGGGCTTTCTATTCTGGTCTTAAGTTACCATCTCAGAAACCTGCAGAGGTGGCGCTCTACCCTGTCCCAGAGGCTTGCCCTGAGTTGGAACTGACTGGATGTCAGTGAAATTGACATACTTTCCGGAAGTGCGCTGGCTTTGAAAGGGAGCGTGGGGAGGGTTCTTCTCCAACACAATCTTGGACCACCAAGGCTGAGCCATCTGTCCTGTGCAGTGGCTACGTGAGGCATCAGGGTGGATGATGCACCAGCGCCTGACCCTTATCTTGCACATGCTGGCTTCCTTCCCGTGGAGATCATCAGAGATAGGCTGTATCTTAAATGCAAACAGATCATGCCTCTCTGTCAGGATTCTAGCAAGGGGAGTGGGGGAAGGGGCTGCTTGACAGAGAGGTCTGATCCTGCTTGCAGGCAAAATATAGCTTACAATCCAGTGGCTGGGAGTTGGAGGCCTGGGCCTCTTTAGCTTTGGTCCACATGCCAGGGTAAAACTCAGAGACCCTCACAGCACTCACCTGGCAGAGAGGAAGCCTGGCCACCTGACTCTCTTCCCACTCGGCGTGGTTCCCAGCTCTGCAAGAGCAGCATGCTCGGGTTAAAAGTAACAGGTGTCACCCACTTGTGGACGACTTAGCACTGGGCTGGTTATGGCAAAGTCCGCCGTTGGAGGCCACCAGTCTCTCTGAGGGACAAAGACAGGGCTTTCTACTCCCGGGAGAGTGACCATCCCAGGAACCCACAAGGGAAGGCCACCCTGTCCTCCAGGGTCAGTGAGTGGACAGTGAGTTTGGGTTTGAATTTATAACTTCTCTGGGTGGCACTCACCGCTGGCCCATCTCTCTATAACTTCTTTCAAGGACGTGAAGGGATTTAGGAGAACGCATCACATGTCCCCAGTTAAAACAGCCCCAGGACAATGGAAGCAGGGCAACACGTGAGTCATGCTCGGCTGCTAAGCATAAGGTTGATGGTTTGATGCCTCAAGTAGCTCTGCAGGGAAAAAGACCATGGGGTCTGCCTCCAGTCCGAGCCCTTCTTTACAGCTTAGCAAACACTATCAAATGGACGTACTCTGTCCTTTAGGGGCCTGGAATCTACAGCAAGCAACAGCACACCGAAGAGACACACACTTCCTACCTGAAAATGACCCACCACCCCATCGTGCCATAACGAAGTATAAAATGCAGACGCCCCAAAGGGTGGTAGAGGGCAGCCGTCCCAAACAATGCTGAAATGTGTCAGGAAAAGTCCAGGAGCCGCTGCCTGGCGGGACCCCTCCTTTCCAGAAGTCCTATAAATAATCCTCCCAGTCGGAAGGGACTTCAACAAAGCTCTCTATTTCGGACTCTCCACCTACCAATTTTCTGTGAATCACAGAGTCGGTCAAATGCGTGTCCCATTGAGGCTGTGCTGCTCTGAAGGGGAAGGGCTTCTGCTGGGGCTGACACATGGCACCCCGCAGCCCTTTATCAGCACTGACCCCGGAGCAGCCGGCCAAGCTGGAATGAATGAGCCAGGTCAGGACAGGCATGAATCATTCTCCTGCACAGGCATAATCCCCACCCCGCCACGCCCCACCCCTGGCTAGCAAGAAATCCCGTTTCTTTCTTTGGAAAGCTTGGCACAGCACTCAGGATAAAAAGTAGTAAACGCCAAGCATCGGATTACTGTTCTCAAAGGAAACCCTTCACCCTAGGAGGTCACCCGGATCAAAGCCAAATCCTTGATGGGGGTCCTGGCCTTGCCAAGGAGGCAATGCGGCACCCACCTCCTCAGCCAGAAAGTCCCTTTCTTCCTGGCTAAGTTAAAGCCAGGTTTCTCTCTCATTAGAAACAGCACTTTGCTGAGATTACGGGATCAAGGAGCCCGGCTGGCTCCTACCATCCGCTTTCAGACAGTTAATGAGTACAACAGAGCTGGCAGCACCCTCCAATCAATCGCCAATGGGTGCCCGCTAGCCGAGAGATGCTGAGATGCAAACGCATGAAAGGCCTTTTGCCCACCTAGGTCCAGACTCAGCACATGCGCCAAATAACGTCAACTCAATGCCAGCCAGCACCACGATCTGCCGCCAAAAACTCTTCTGAGCAGCAGCAGCACACGTACCGTGAAGCACTCCAGGAGCAGGAATGAAAGCTGTATCCAGAACCTTACCTCTGCCCAAGCTCTGGCCACTGTTTTCCTCAACGTCCACTCACAATAGGAGGAAGTCCCCCCAGGGCCAGTCCTCTGTGCCCAGCCTGGAGCTCACTCCCCTGCCCGGCCCATGGTCAGCCGGGAAACGGGCTGACACTTCCAAGAGCTCAGCCGTTACCAGCTAAAAACAGATCCTGGGCAACGCTGCATGTATTTCTGTCTGCGAGCTACACACACCCTCCCCTCATGTTCAATTTTTTCCATTGGTGGAACGGGATGAGGCAGGCTTACCCAGAAAGCGGTTTTCCACCGGCTGCCTGCAGCCAGGCGCTGGCTCCGCTCGCCACCGAGCCCGGGAGCCACCGGGGTTGGCCGTGACTGTTCTGTTGTTGGCCTCGCATTCCACAAGGACCACCAAAGCTCCATAGGAACGCGGCCGCCAGTAGCTGAAGAAGGGTTGACTCAAGTTGCTGCTTTTTTTCAGCTCTCCAGCCCTGGGGACGCACACAAACCATGCCTGGACTGTGAGCTCCTGTAAACATCCCCATGCCTGCAAAGCCACAGCTGGGAGGTGAGGCCCATAAAAGCCCTGCCTTCCCAGCAGCACTTCAGAACCATTCAATGCCTCTGGAAATACCAGGCACACACTTCACCCTGTGTTCTCCACTGGAATTGCGGTTGGTGGCAGGCTAGCTCAACTCGGGTGCCTTGGGAATGCCTCGCTCCTCTAAAATATCCGCATCGCCACTGAGGGACAAAGATGCGCTGCATTTCCCCAACGTGGCAGCTTTGTCTGCACACGCATCAACAGGAAGGCGTGAAGGATGCACAATTGAGCTGAAAAGTTACTGCTCTGAACACTGGCCAGCTAGCTGCTAGGCGGAAGAAAGGTCTGGCCTCTTGCTCCAGGAAAGATTATGGCCTAGAAAACACTCCCAGTGAATTGGCTGCGATCCCCACCACGTCCAGCCTAATCACGTATCCTGCTTCCTCCTTGTGTTTCCTATTTACACTCTTCTTTTCTAACCCTTCTGAACTCTGTCCTAGGATGAAGCACAGTCTTTTGATTGCAGACGGTTGCTTTGTAGAAGGCGTGTGTACCGCCCTCATGTTTTTATTTCCCATAAGACCACACTCACCGCCATCGAGTCAGTTCTGACGCTGGCCACCCTCAAGGATGGGGCAGAACTGCCCGTGTGGGTGTCTGAGATTGTCATTCTTTATGGGAGTAGAAAATCTCACCGTTCTCCCACTCTACAGGCAAACATAAAGGGACTTCCAGCCATACAGTGGATTCTGACTCAGGAACCCCATAACCATGGTGGGAGTCTGTTTCCAGACCTGGAGAGTGAACACAATCACGGTGTCAGGAGAGGGGGCTGGAGTTCTCACCAGTTCCTAGCCAACCAGCACACCTGGTCTTTTTAATGACTCTGAGTGATATTTACATGCTTCTCCCACTCTACCCAATCCCTGTCAGTGTGATCCCTCTCAGGACAGTTGGTCCTGTCAGTCGGGTATCATCTAGTTCTTGTGGTCTCATGATGTTCACGTGGTCCATAAGTCCTCTGGGCTATTTCCATCTATCGTCAATTCCCTTCATTCTTTTTCCTCTAGACAGGAAGAAACTCACAATTGCACCTTAGAAGACTGTTCACAAGCTTTGAAGACCCCAGTCTCACTCACCGAAAATAGATGTAGAACATTGTCTTTGTGGAGTTTCTTTATGCCAATGAACCATCATGTCCACTGAGACTAGGGTTCTGATTTCCCTGGTCCAGTGATTGATTCATTCCCTCAGTGGGGGGTGGGGGGGGGGGAGGTGTTGTTTATGATGCCTAAGAAGTCTTTCCTAACTTGCTAGGCTATAAGTTTTATGAGAGCAGATCACGAGATCTTTGCCCCAAAACGCTGACAAGTAAGTTCAAACTGTCAAAACTTTGATAATCACTGCACCATGAGGACACAGACACACACACATACACACACACACACACAATCTATACCAGGGCATGCACATAAATGCGTCAACAGAATATGCCCCAGAGGTGGTTAATAAGCCCACAGATTATGCTTGAGGCAAATAATGAAAGTTGTTACATAAGATCGTCAGTCTTAATAGTTTATAAAGCCTAGCCTGACCATCACAAAAATTTAAATAGATACAGAGACCTTGGGAATCTTTAGCACCAGTGCAGCTAGCCTGAAAAATTCCCTAGTCCAATCGTTCGCATGACAGGTAAAGAAGCTGAAGTCTTGGGTGACTTGCTCAAGGGCACAATTTGGTCAGCAGCAGCGCCTGGACGGTTCACCTATGTGGTTACCCCCTAGGACTAAAGTTAGAAAGTGAGAAAGACCACAGACACGGAGTCACATCGCATGACACACAGGAGTTCCCACAAGTGCCTGATTGGTATAAAAAAAAACAGTCAAATGCATGACTATTATTCCAAAGGTTCAACCCCCACCTACCTATACCCTCAGAGATACCTCAAAAGGCAGACCAGGTGATCTGTTTCTTAAAGGTCCCCGCCTTGAGCACCCACAGAGCATGGTTCTACCCTGCACACAGGTAGTTGCCTTAGACAGGAATGAACACAATAAGAACCGGCTGAGAGCGGGTGTGTGCAGATGAGGCAGATGAGGATGTGCGCATGTTCAAAACAAGACACAAGCAACTCGCTGAGAAAACACAGAAGATGATCAGAAGACTGCTAGATCCCTGAGGTCTAGCAGCATGTCTATAAAGAAAATAAAACAGAACGCCAACCAGCAGAAAAGAAAGTCTTCCATTGAGCCTGGAGGCAGAACTCTGTCTTGGCACGGGGGAAGGGAGACTAAGCCAGAGGGAAATATAAAGAGGTGTGTTTGTGAAGGGGCTGAGAGGAGTGTCAGGGCAATGAAGTAGATGGGTGAAAACACGGGCGTGTCTCTTTAATATCCCCGAGTCTAGATTTCCTGAAGACGACGCAAAACTTCAGACACATGCTAGACACTGATTCCCTCGTGTGTCAGACGCATGATCCATAAGCACAAACATTGTCGGTATTTCAAATGTCATCTGGCTCTATTTTTCACCTCTTAGGTCACTCAAATGACTCAAACAGGAATCGAACTCACTGCCATCAAGTCAAAGCTGACTCACGGGGACCCTGTAGGATGGGGTACAATTCTCCCTGTGGGTTTCCAAGACTGCAACTCTTTAGGGAGTGGAAAGCCCCATCTGTCTCCCGTGAAGGGGCTGGTGGTTTCACTGCTGGCCTTGCAGATAGCAGCCCAAAGTATAACCACTACGCCACCAGGACTCCTACCCAAATGGCTATAGAACTATATATTATAGTTCTATATATATATATATATATATATATAATATATGGAATATATTATAAATGCATCGTCACTTTGGGCTTCAAATGACCCTAAATCTTTCAAGCTCTTTGGATGGTGGGGTCTCCGCCCTAAAAGTTGTTGACGTCCAATATGTAAGCAGCACTCCCTCTGTCCTTTCTCTGCCTCTTTTGAGAGAGAAGTACCATGGGATGTATGTGTGAAGACCTGAGAAATACATCCAGCACTTCTGGTGAGGAAGACTATTCTGAAACAGGAAACATGAACAATAAGAACAACAGATGAACCACTGTAGCGTTTGAGCGGTGGGTGCATGACTCTTCACTGTGTTACTCTTCCCCCCAAAACCAGGTAAAAGCAACACGCACATGCACACAAATACTGACAAAACAAAACAAGATGCTTTCTTAGAAACACAGGCAAGAGGAAGCAAACCTACTGCGCATGGCAGAACTATTCCACCAGGTCCCCAGAGCTGTCCATGTGAAGTCAAGCAGAAGGCCGCCAACCTCCTCCCAAAGTATGACTGGTAGATTCCAACCGTGGATTTTCCGGCTAGCAGTGGAGCGCTTAACCACTGCACCACCAGAACACCTTGAGATGTGCTATCATGAATACATTTGTGCTAGCCTGGGCAGACTAGAGAAACAAATTCATAAACCCACATATGAATATAAGGGAGAGGTTTATATATAAGAGGAATGGGACATTGAGAAAGCATCCCAACCTAGTTCAGTTCAAGCCCATAAATCTGATATTAGCCCATATGTCCAAGCTCTTCTCTGCCTTATGAACCGCGATGAGTGAGAATTCACTCCATGGTGGAGGAACTGGCTGTTTTGGGAATTTATTGGCCTTACAGTACACTTTAATGCTTCACAAACTATGTATTAAATGAAAACAAGGTAGGTAACAAAATTACCTATTTATTCAAAAGGACGCTGGAGAAGATCTCAAAAACAAGTACAGATTTTATGAAAATTCCAAATGTAATCCACCTTGCGAAGAGGTGGGGGAGGGAGATTGGAGGAGCAGCTGCACGGGGTGGCTTCCGTGTGGAGGAGGAGAGCCTTCAAGAGGACCGAGTGACGATGGGTGCTTGGCGTCGGTGAACGTGCGAGGGCACTTCACATCGCTCCAGGAGAAAGCTCACTGTATTTTAATACCATCTTCCCGTGAAATTTTTCAAATACCATCATACTGATTGCATAGTCTAAAATGATCACAATGGTAAATTTTTATGTGATGTGGATTTTACCACAGGGGAAAATATATTAATGCAATCCTTGCAAGACATGTGTTGACTTACCGCAATGTCAAATCTCCGGACCCTAAGTCGGCAGATATGAAATATACATATATGGAAATATATTTCATTATATGAGTACTTATTAATTACTTATGCTTATGCATTTATTTAGAGCCATATATAAATATGTGCAGAATATTAATCATAAGTCCCAATAATTTAATCAAGTCCCAATTTATTCAATGTACTCTTGAAAGAATAAGAAAATATTAAGGATTATAAAACCTAAATATTGTAAAATGAATTCTTAATTAAAATAATCTTCCTTTCATAGAACTTTTTCTGTACAGCATTAAATTCAAATTAAATACACTTTAACAACAGATAATAAATGACATGTATAAATCCTAAATTATGAAATTGAGTATGGAATATAAAAACCCTAAACCAAAACCACCACAATCAAGTTGACCCTGACTCCTGGGAATCCTGTAACCCTTTATAAAAGCAGAGAACCTCATCATCTTCTCCAGGAGCAATTGGTGGGTTTGAATAACCGACCTTGATGCCAGCAGCCTAACACCTATCTGACAGCATCCCCAGGGTTCCCTAAAAGTCCCAAGCAATTTTCTTTTTAGTAAATGATAAAATCTGTCTTAAAAATCAGGATACCCAAGAGAAAGAAAACTGTAAGCTGAGGTAAAATGAAATTTTCAGTGTAAAAAAAAAAAATTAAGAAAGACGCTAGCAAATTCTGGCTGAGAATACTTTCAAAAACTCAAACCCAAGGCTTTGGAGTTAATGCCAACACACAGTGACAACAGACAACAGAGTAGACATGCCCTTGTGCGTTTCTGAAACGAACTCATTACGAAAACAGAAATTCTCAAATCTCTCAAGCAGAGCGGATGCTTTACGAACTGCTGGCCTTGTGGTTAGTGGCCCAACGTGTGGCCACTTTGCCATCATTTACAGCGTTTCTGATGGACTAAACTGGAGCGTTTAAGAAAGCACCAGTTAATTTGCCCAGACCTAAATGTAATTAAGAAGTACTTCAGGCAGCCTCTTAGCCAGCTTACAAAGTGGGCCCCGTCTGGACTGAAGACAAACAGTTTCGGCTGAAAGGTTCCTAATCACTTTAATTCTGAGGCTAATTGAATCTGAGTTTTCAGGAGACCGAAAAGGTCATCTATGTGGCCCAATTGTCCTCCTAATCTGAGAACCGACCATTAAGATCCTGACAGGACTACATCTTTTCAGCCCAAACCCTGAGTGATGGGGTGACCGCAGCTCTGTCAGGGGGCACATTCCATTGCCTAGTAACAAACAGACAGAAGCAAGGCCTCCCTATCGACCTAAACACCCACCTAATTAGTTCCAGTCTTCCAGCACTATCAGCACACACCCTCCACTCTCTCTTCCTCCTTCTACCCTTTTCTATCTTGACTCACAAAAACCACAACCATCGGCCCAAGGTGGCCCACAGTGGGAGATTCCCTCTTCCGGCCAGGGGGTGGGGGTGGGGGTGGTGAGCACTGAAATGATATGGAGGGGGCTGCAAAAGCAGACACCTACACTCCATCCCAGACAGTGGGTTTGGGTACAAAATTTTAATTGCCAGGGAGTAATTTGTTTGCTTCATTGTTTTTCTGAAAAGATGGTGGTAGACCAAATAAATTTGGAAACCTAGGCTTTAAGACAAAGCAACCCTCCAAGTTCCTGGATCGCATTTCCCCCCTGAAAATCCAAAGGCGCACAGCAGAGGCCTCCTAAGATTTGTGTGCACAGAACTCAGCTCTTTGGACAAACCCAACTCAGGCCTACATGGAGACAGACTCGCCTCTGTGTAGGGAGGGCTTGGTGGCTGCTGGTGGCACAGTGGGTTGGTTACACATTGCAGTGCTAAACAAAAGGCCGGCAGTTCAAAACCACCAGTTTTGAATGAGCAAAATGAGGTTTTCTATTCAAGAGTTACAGTCTCAGAAACCTTCAAGGAGGGGGCAGTTCTACCCAGTCCGGTAGTGTTACAGAATTTGGAATCCACCCCGAAGTCTGTGAGGCTGAGTCACAGCACTCTTTTTACCCATACCCCTCTCTGCAGACCTCTTCCCTACCTAAGGGCTCGAGTTGTACAGGACCAGGGCCCACCTACCCCAGGACAAGCTCACGTGACCCCAACTGAGAGCGTCATCTAAGGCCCTGTTTCCAAACACGGTCACCCTCACTCGTCCAGGGGTTCAAACGCCAACACACATGTTGGGGAAAGCAATTCAACCCAGCACTGTTGCTAAGCAACTGCTACCCATGTCCACCGCGGGCCCCAGCAGAGGAGATGGCGTCCAGTCAGTCCAAGGAGCAGGGTGGGTCTGGACACACGTGGGGCTTCAAGGAGCTCATGGAGAAACTGAATGAAAAGGGAATAAAACTTGTCCATGAAGTTTTTGAAGGCCCCTCCTGCAGGGGCCACACTCACATCCTTCCGGGGCCCTTTCAACACCATGAATGAAGCAGGTGTCCATAGGCTGACTGGAAATGGAAGCCTTTGTCGGTCACTCCAACTTACAGAAGGGATCCTCCGCAGGGGTGGGAGTCAAATGAGTCACCCACAGGCTCTCTGCTCTAATGACTGTTTTAAGTATCAAAAAAGAATATACCCAAACGTAGTTTATTACCTCATACAGTCAACACTTAAATAAGAATAAAAAGAGGTGCACGCTACTAGAGTCTTCTAAGGAAATTGTAAAATATTCATGAAAGCATGAGACCATACCCAACAAAGCACAATCAATAGGGAAACAGTGAAGATATTTTCATATTGCTTCTTGAATGGTGTCCTCGCCTGCAATAGTCTTGACTTTTAACTGAGCGCCATTGGGTCGAGATTTGCCCTGAGCCGTCTCGTCACTGCCGGAGCAGGTTCCCGTTCCTTCAGAGGGCGGCTGATTAGACTAACAGTCTGTGTGCTCCATACCTAAGACATAGGAGACTTCTCTGAACATAGGATGCTCATCTTTGAAAAGCCTCTTTCCATGTCTGCTGAGCTTACCACAAGATTATTAGTGCTTTGACCCCTTTCAGGAATTGCACAGTTCATAAAATCAACTAATCTCCCAGGAACTTGGGGTGATACAGAAAGCTCAAACAAGGACCGCATGTCACCCTCTGGTTGTTGGGCATTTCCCCCTCTTTATGCATGCTGTTTGCTTTCTGAAGTAACAAAAGCAAGGGGATAAAGATGCAGTGTTTCATCAAAAATGCAACAAGTCTTGTGAAATGAATACATAAATATTATAAGCAGAGCTGCCTCTCATTTTGATACCTATGAATGGAAGGAGCATTACTACAGGCGCTTGGAATACACCATTGTGCAGATGAACATTAAAAAGGAGTAAGGAGAGTCAACTAATGTTTTCCACCTCAGGCATCTGCCCAGCCACTCACCTGAGAGAGGACCCTGAGAACAAGGGCCACTTTGACCACTGGTTCACCACACTCAATGAAGAATGAGGTACTGGTTGTGCAAACCTGTGCGAACCAGCAGAATCTTCTTTAAGCAAACACACACACACACACACATTCCTTTTCTGTTTTTCTTGCACTGCGAAGTTCTACAGAAACACACTTGATTTTCCCATCAGGAATATAGACATAAGCACTTTTGTCAGTGTTTCAGAACCCCCTCTGATGACAAGAAATGCAAGAACTGAAGGAGATGAAAAATGGCTGCCGAGGCCTTGCAGTCAGGGAGCGTACAGGGAGCGGTGGGGCCCTTGGCCACTGAGCCCCCCTGCCCATCTCACTGGCTGATAGTTAGACAGCTCCAGCTACCAAGTGCCTGGGGAATCCAGAATTTTGCCGGATAAACCACATTTTTTGGAAAACCACTGAACATGCTGTTTCTAGGCACAAGTTTTGAACTGTAAGAAGCACAGTGAAATTTCTCTCGAACTCTTGTCGGCGGGACATGGGGGCTGGGATCCCTCTTGCAGGTCACAAAATACATACCCGTAGGTTGAAATAGTTGGAAGCTGCCTGGGCTCAGCCTCCAAGAGAATGGTAAGTACAGCATAAGCAGGAACGTTTTAAATCCTAAATGCATTTTCAAAGAAAACTGCCAGTCGTCCTGAGTCCTTGACTTCACCAGGCTGGTGTCTGTGGCTTCTTGGGACAGCCAGTTTGGCCAGACTCGAAGCTGGACACAGGCCTGTCTTTGAGGCCAGAGCCAGTTGTACCCTAAGGCGTCAGGAACAGCCAGAGGACCCTGATGATCCCACTACTACCACCGCAGGAAGGAATCCTTCCCACAGAGCTGGACCTCACATGGGCCTCTGGCTGCCACATCCTAGAAGGCCGTAGTTCCTCTGTTCTACTGGTCCCATCTGTCCACAACTCAGTAAGGAAGACTTCCCTCTTCTTAAACCAGAGGACTGGAAGCATGTGTTAGCAAAGACCAAGACTGCAGCCTTCACTACGGATTACGACTCACTGCCAAGAAAACGAACATCCTCGCGTTTTGCTGGGATACACAATCAGTGGGCATGAACGCAACGGTCCAGCTATCGAATGACACAGTGTACTGGCTCAATCTGCTGCACAAGACCTCTTCATAGCATTGAAAAACAAGGGTGCTACTTTGAGGATGGACCCAAGCCAGTGTATTTTCAAAGGCCTCCTCTGCCTGTGAAAGTTGACCATTTGAAGAAGGGTGACCGAAGAAGAATGGATACATTTAAGCATTCGTGCTGGCGAACAATAGCGAAAATATTATTTGTCCATGGGCAGCCACAAGAACAAACAGATTTGGCTTGGAACAAGCCTGGCTAGACTGCTCCTTAGAGGCCAGGACGGCGAGACCTGTCCTTACCTACTTTGGCCATGTGGTCAGGAGAGAACAGTGCGTGGAGATGGGCATCTTGCTGGGTAAAGTAGGAGGCACGGAGAAAAAGAAGAAGGCCCTCGACAAGAGGGCTGGACACAATGGCTGCGACAATAGGCTCAAACCTAAGAACTGTGAGGATCGTGCAGGACCAGGCAGTGTTTGTTTCTGTTGAACACACGGTCGGATCCTACTTGAGGGAACCTACCAGCCCTCTCCAACAGAGCAGTCAGCGAGTCCCTGGGGAGTGCACAGGGTGACTGGGTGCCGGAGGGTCAAGCTCACCCAACGGCTCCTCTGAACGATCGCCTGGTGATCGCCTTCAAAAACGCAGCAGCTACTGAAAATATTACAACCACACAAGAGCCCCATGCAAGAGCCCTGTGCTGTGTGAGCACTCAGGCTGCTGTCTGGAGACGGTCAACACAACGCTGCAGTGGCTTTCTACGTGCTGAGTAGGGGAATGTGCCGGAGTTACGTACATGTCATTGCATTCCTCTTAACGTCACAGCATTATCACTGCGTTACAGAAGGGAAGTAATTTGCTCCAGGCCAGAAACCTACACCAAAGGGAAAACTCAAACAAGGTCAGCCTGGTACCTCAATGGCATCCTCTTACCCTCGGAAAAGGACGTGTCTGCAAGCAGCCTGGCTGTTCTCAGAAGGTCTAGAAATAATTGGGATACTGAATAGGCTGTGGAATGCCAGAAAGAGCAAACAAATCTGTCTTGCAAGACCCTCTGTCCTGTGAGATGCCTTAGAACCTCAAATAGTGAGACTTCCTCTCACATACTTTTAGCATGACAGCAGGAAGGGCCAGCCCCTTGGTCAAGTAGAGGGGCTAGGCTGTAAAAAACCAGGAAGATCAACGATGAAACCTACAACTTTCCTCTAGTTCTTAAATGCTACCCCCCACCCCCACTCCACTATCATGATTCTAATTTTACCTTACCAATCCAGTTAGACCAGAGGATGCACACTGGTACAGATAGGAACCGGAAACAGAGGGAATCCAGGACAGATGAAGCCCTGAGGACCAGAAATGAGAGTGGTGATACCGGGAGGGTGGAGGGAAGTTGGGGTAGAAAGGGGATACCGATTATAAGGATCTGCATATAACCTCCCCCCTGGGGGACGGACAACCACAAAGTGAGAGAAGGAATACATTGGACAGTGTAAGATATGACAAAATCATCATGATTTATAAATTATCAAGGGTTCATGAGGGAGGGGGGAGCAGGGAGAGAGGGATAAAAAATGAGAAGCTGAGACCGAGGACTGAAGTGGAAAGCAAATGTTTTGAGAGTGAATGAGGTCAACAGATGTACAAATGTGCTTGCCACAATGTAGGACGTAAGGATGGATTGTGATAAGGGTTGTATGAGCCCCTGATAAAAAGATTTTATTGCTTTTTGTTTGTTTTGGGGGGGGGTCATCACTGCCCTCTAGTCGTCATGGGAGCTACCCAGCCTTGCTCCTAGAGAGCTGCTGCTGGATTTGAACCACCACGCCAGTGGCCCGAAGTCCCGCACTCAACCACTACACCACTGGGACTCGGCCCCAGTAAAATGATTTTAAAAAAGAAAAAGAAACCAAGGAAGATCCTCAGTGTCATGAACTCGCTCAGGGGTTGCAACCATAGGTTCAAGCAAAGCATCGACTGTGATGACAGTGCGTGACAATCCTTGTGAAGTTCTGCAGGGCCCAGGGCTGCCAGGGGTCAGATCCAGACCGGCTGGTGTTACATTCTGCTGCACACGGTGTCACTGTGAGTCAGAACCGACTTAGCAGCACTTAACAATGACCAGGGATAGGATAAGCAATTCGGTTCTTTTTGATCGTCTCAGAAACACACTGCACGGTCTTCCCAAAATCGAGGCACCACTTGATGGCACAATTCCCAAGCACGTCATCTTCAAACACGGCGGGTCATACCTACACACTGAAACAGCCAAGAAAGGTACACAGCAAACACGAGCACCATCCAAATGGGTAACATAACCACAAGCATAATCCACCACGAGTAGCGATGACATATTAAATAAACAGCCAAAAAGTGTACTTCTATATCACATCTAGATTAGCAAGCATAACCCTAACCTCCCTCTGCAGACAGTGCTGGTATGGACCACCACACAGAAAGAACTGGAAGCGCTCACACCTGCTGCTCTCAAGTCAGACTCAAGAAGGTGAATTAATCCACCTCTGATTGTCCCCAAAATATCAAATGCCCTCTTTAAGTGGTGCTGGAAAATGGATATCTACCCACAGAAAAATGAAGCGAGACCTTGACCTCACTCCATGCACAAGAATAGCTTCAAGGTGGATCACAGAACTTGAGATAAACCCCAAACTATTAGGGTCACCAGGGAGGGAATCTGGGATAAACCTGATAACTTTGGCACACAGAATACAAAGGCTATCAGGAATAGGGAAGGATACAAATACAGAGGTGGCACAAATTGACAAGTGGGATATACTGAAGGCAAAACACCTGTGTACATCTTAAGACTTCACCATGAGCGTAATAAGAGATCCCACAGACTGGGAAAACATCTTTAGCAAAGACAAATCAGACAAAGATCTTATTACTAAAATCTACAATACTCTTCTGGCTTACAGTAAGAAACACACTAATTGCCCACTGAGGAGGTGGGTAAAGGACCTGAACAGAAGTTTCACAAGGGCAGAAATCCAAATGACCAAAAAATATATGAGAGAATGTCCCTGATCATTAGCCATAAGAGAAATGCAAATTAGAACAACTATGAGATACCACCTAACACCTATTGGGCAAAGATAGCCCAATTCAAAAAATCAGAAAGCAACAAGTGTTGGAGGACTGAATTCAGATAAAAACTCTCATCCACTGCTGGTAGACCTGTAGGTATGTACACCCAGTATGGAAATTGATTTGGCGATTTCTAAAGCAGATGGAAATCGAGTTACCATACAACCCAGCAATCCCCCTCCTGGGCAAATGCCCATAAGATGCAAGAAACAAACCACGGCCAGACATCTGTGCTCCAATGTTCATCACAGCACAGTTCACAACTGCAAGGAGTTGGAAACAACTTAAGTTCCCATCAATGGCTGAATGGATTTGAAACTGTGGTACATCCATATAATGGAGTACTACACATACTAAAAAGCAGTGATGAACGCATGAAGCTCATCGCCGCATGGGAAGAATTAGAGGAAATTATGCTAAGCGAAGTAAGCCACGCACAAAAGGACAAGTACAATATGAGTCTGCTGAAGTAAGCTTAAAAATGTCAAGAGAAAAAGAGAAAAAGCTATCATATACTTACATTCCTGGGATGAGGTCTAGGTACAATGGAAGAGACCAGACCCAATGCAGGAACACGTAGGACAACCAACTAAAAAGGAGGGGGAAAGAAAGAGAAAAAAAGAGACATGGGTAGAGGGGGAACAAGGCACTAACCCACCCAAGGGGAGGGTATTGTTTATATCTACCCAGGAGAGGGAGAGAAGGATCAGACTTGAACCAAGTGTGCCAAGACATGAATGCAACATACTAGCATGAAGCAGGAAACCAATAGAGATTGCATGGCCAGTCCCAATCCCAACGATGTGAACACCCCCTTCCCCCCAGAAGAATGCACTTCAGAGGACAGCACTGAAACTCCAGCTCAGGGAGAGGGGTGAGTCTGCTCAGAGCACACAGGAGCAAATGACGAGGAAGGAGAGAAAGTGGACACACATCCTGGCCCAACAAGCCCTGAGGATGATATTTCTGCTCAGAGCAGTCAATGCACAGAGAAGACCATAGGGCCCGCCCCACCATGAGACAGGACATCCCTGTCTGATCCATAGCACTACACGGGGGACAATATTGGAGACACAGTGTGGGAATTGTGGCCGATCTGACCCCACCACACCAGGGCAAAACACTAGGGGTGTGCAACAGAGCAGTTAGGGGAGGAAAGCAGTGGAGTCCACTGGAATTACCAAACATAGACTTTGGGGCCACACCCCATCAGATTTGACCAGAAAACACTCCTAACGGTCAACAAATAGATCAGGAACTGTCTAAAGGCTTTTCTTTTCTTTTCTTTTTTGTCATTGTTGTTTTATATTTACTTTGTCTTGTTTTCTGTGCTTATTGTCTCTGCATGTCTATCTGGATAAGATAGGTGGGATAAACAATCCAGAGGAGAAAACAGAGGAACCGGTGGTTCCAGAGGAACGTGGAAGAGGGGGGTTGTCAATACACAGGGTCAAAGAAACAACAAATAATCTAAAAATCGATGGTGAGGAGGGCTTAGGAGGTCTGGTGGACTTGATGCAGGGCAATGTAACTGAGGGGAATTACTAAAGCTTGAATGAAGGCTGAACATGATAGTGGGACAAGAGGAAAGTAAAAGGAAATAGAGGTAAGAACTAGGAGGCAAAGGACATTTATAGAGGTCTAAATACAGGCATGTACATATGTAAATACACTTGTGTGTGTGTGTGTTAAGTATTAAGGCAGCAAACAGACTCAAGTATTCTCTCAACGTCACCAGGGGTCCTTGGGTCAACACAGGGTCCCCCATTATCATCAACATAGCTAACTTTACTATATGTTCTGGACTTACAAATAAGCCTGAACATGTTAGACAGAACTTCCTGTTCACATGGAATATAATGTGATATATTTCCACAAGAGGATGTCACAAAGAAATAGCTGTTCTTATGAGCAGCCCTGTCACCCAGATATTCCGATCTCTATGCCAAGAACTGAAAAGGGGGAACATGGACAGTAAGGTGTTCATCCGTGCTCACTGCAGCACTGTCCCTCCTCGTCTCCAGGTAGAAAGAACTAGATGGAATGCCCATCCACAGATGAATGAACAAACACACTGTGCCGCCAACTCACACCAAGCCCAGTCGAGCCCACTGTGGAGCCAGTTATGACTCAAAGTCACCCTACATAGGGTTTCCCAGGCTAGAAACAGCCAGCCTCATCTTTATTCCTCAGAGCAGCTGGTGGGTGTGAATCACAGACGCTGTGGTTAGCAAGCCAACACACACCTGGCAGGGCCACCAAGACTCGCCACAGACAGGACCCTGTGAAAAACCAATCAGTCATCGTACTGAAATGAAGTCTCTTCCTGGCTCTTCTTTCCACGTCTCTGTTAACTCTCACCAAATGATTGGGTGTGACCATGCAAACAGGGTGAGTGAAACTCTAATAGAGGGGATTTGGTTCGTTTTAGCTGTCATTTCCCCGGCTAGGAAAATGAGTCATCTCCGAAGCAGATGAGAATCCCAGGACCATCCCAGTGGAGCAGATATCGGAAGTGCTGGAGGCTGGAACGTGAGCTGCAGCATGGAGACCCTGGGACAGAGCGGAGGAGCCAGGCTGGAGTCAGAGGCTGAAGCACTGAGACAGGGCAAGAGATCCTAAGACTGTGGAAGAGGAGCACCAGGCCGGCTTGCCAGTCTACGGAGGCAGAAGCCAAAGGGCCACGTAGCTGAAAGGCTGAGGACTGACGAGAGAGAGAGAGAGAGAGAGAGAGAGAGAGAGAGAGAGAGAGAGAGAAGAGAGAGAAGAGAGAGAGATGAGAGAGGAGAGAGAGAGAGACTTGGTTTCTGGCTGTCAAGAAGTATTCTTATAGACCAAGGACTGTATTATTAATGCTTTCTAACCCTGGCTTGTGGTCGTCTGTCAACTCCCCTGGCAAACCCCCATAATCAGGAGTTTTATCTGTGACTTCTGTGTGGCCATTGCAGGGATTAGAGAACCAGCAGAGTAGTGGAATGTCCTGGGAGGGGTAGACAGAGACAGAGACAGATGGAGGGTGGAGACCAGCCTCTCTGCCAGGGGTTAATCAACCTTGGTGGATGAGAAGCTGAATCTCTCCCTTGGGTGATGGAGAAGGTCACAATCTCAAAGAGGAATTAAGCACTGGCACCTGCCACTTCACACACGGATGAGTTTTGGGGGCATCAGGCTGAGCGAAATCAGCCAGTCCCTGAAAGACACCCAGCATACGGCACCTCAGACACGAAGCAGACAAATGGATGGAGAACAAAGCTCGCTAGTGGTTGTGACGGGGCTGCCTCTGGAAAAAGCAGGGTGAGCTGAGGAGACACTGAGCTTCTGTTCACGGAGAGGGACATGTTCAGAAAAGGACAGTGATGGTGAGTGTTCACAGGATGAGTGGTCTGTGTCTCTGATTTCATCGTCTGGTTACAAGCCGTTCCACTGGCCCATGTTCTGGCCCATATACATATTTGCTCACGATAACCCAATTTGCAAAGAAATCTTCTAAGGGGACCAAGGTGGCCTTCCTCTGATGTGAATAAAGTCCGCATCGTGTGGCCGCGCGTCACTGACACCGGGGACTCATTGAACTGCCCAGGCATTATCGATTCCTTCCAACACGACTTCTGGGCACCAGGCACGTGCCGCTGCTCCACCCAGGTTTACAGATGAGTTTCCTGTTCCCAAGGAACTTCCGCTGCAGGCACGGTGCCAACCAGCCAGTAAGGAGGTGGAAACACAAATGGGAACACCAGCAGGCAGGGCCAACCGCCTGGCAAAGAACTGAAACAGAGGGCCCGCCTGCCGGGACGGCTTCTAAGCGTGCAGGTGTGTTTTAGCCAAGTGTGAGAGGGCAGTGAGCTCTGCGAGCATTCCTGGGCCTTACTGACACCCGGTCCAAAACTCAGTGACTTTTTAGTCCTGATTAGTACCAATGTGTCAAGCCACACCAGCAGCACCGAAAAGAGCTTTGACAGAGCAGCGGGAATCAATACGCCACTCCACTTGTACAGGGTCTTCTTACCGCATTAAAGAGCAGTCGGGGGAGGAGACAGCCCAGTCAAGGTGCAGTGAGGTAGCGATGAGGCATACAACTTTCCTCTAGTTCCTGAAGGCTTTCTCCCCTCAACTAGCATGGTCCCAATTCTACCTTACAAATCCAGCTGGACTGGAGGAGGTATACTGGTAGAGATGGGAATTGGAAATATGGGGAAGCCAGCGCAGATGAATCCCTGAGGGCCAGTGGTGAGAGTGAAGTCACTGGAAGGGTGGAGGGAAGGATCCAATAATAAGGATCTATATATAACCTCCTATCTGGAGGGCAGACATCAGAGGAGTGGGCGAGGGGAGACGTCGGGCAGTGTAAGATATGACAAAACAATTATAATTGATATTAAGGGTTGGTGGGGGAAGGAAGGGAGGGCAGGGACAGAGGGGAAAGGATGAAAAGCTGGTATCAGGGGCTCAAGTGGAAAAGCAGATGTTTGGAGAATGATGACGGCAGCAGGCATGTGAAGGTGCTTGGCACGATATATGTATGTATTGTGAAAAGCTATGTACGAGTCCCCCATAAAATGTTTTTTGTTGTTTAAAAAGGGTCTTCTCCATTTGTTCTTGCAGGAGACTTGATGGCAGTGATTACTTGCTAGTCTGATGACTAGAAGGTGCATGGTTCTAACCCACGCACATGCTCTGCAGGAAAAAGCGCTGGTGGTCAGTCCCTGTAAGGATTTCAGACTAGGAACCCCCACGAGACAGTTCAACTCAGTTACACAGTCACTGGAAGCCAGAAAAGATGGCAACCAAGAACGATGTGTTCTGAAGCAGGGGGTCCGGAGGGTTCTGCACAGTGTGGTGTGCTGTGCTCCTTCAACACACGACCAATCAGATGAGAATCCAGGCTTCCCCAGGGAAAGTCCTGAGAGGACTGGCAGGCATAACGGCTTTCCAACCAGGTTGGGTGGCCCTGCCCACCCAGGCATGTCTGCAAGCGACCACTTGGAGCAGGTGCTGCCTGCAGGAACCTCAGTTACCAGCATGGGCTTTGTCACACAAGCAATGAAGAGCAGGCGTAGCTGAGCCACGGGGGAACACAAGAATTATGTGAAAAAGTGGCCTTCACTTACCAGAAAGAAGAATGTGTGTGCCACTTGATGTAATCACTGGTTCATCCCCGAGTGAGCTGGTTGAGGCGATGCCGTCTTCAAGCCCCCGGTCCTGGCCAAAGAACAAAACCAGAGAGGCAATGAGAAACAGTGTTTCAGAGCGACTGGCTTACACTGGAGAGTAACTGATCAACAGTGAAGGAAAACAGGAAGGTCTTCTCGCACCCAGGGGAGGGGAACACAAATGGTTAAGTGATCAATTACTAAACAGAAGGTGGGTGGTTCAAGCCCATCGAGAAGAGCATCCTTAGAAAGGCATTTGAAAGGTCAGAGCCATGAAAGGCTCAATGGAGCAATTCTACTCTGGACACAGGAGGGTGCCAGGCGTCCAGCTTGACTCAGAAGCAACTCAGTTTGTTTTCTTTCCACATCCTAATTGAAAAATCTGATTTTTTTTTCTTCCCAAAAGTGAGACCTGCCTTTCTAGAAGGTGCGATCTCACTCTAGGGAGGACGATGAGTATACACTGAGGGAGTCCTGGGGTCACCAAGGGACAAGCCAGGGCTGCTAACTGCACGCTTAAACCCATCAGCCACCCTGCGCGCTCTGCTCCTGCAAACATGTCCAATCTTGGAAATCCTACATGTGGTGGCTATGAGGGAATCGATGCAATGGTAGTGGACCTGGTCTGGGTTGGGGTATGGGGTTATGATCCATGATAGAGAAGCCTGACTCTGGAGCCAGGTGAGGGGGGCTTAAACCCCGGCATCCCCATTTCCACCAGCAGGGAGCTTAGCTTGGTTGTTGACACAGTCTGAGCCCTCTGGGGTCTCTTTAACTATCAAATGTGAGATCACAGAGTCTACCTCCCATAGCTGCATAGGAAGGGGTGGGATTCATGCCTCTCGTACAGGTCCACCTGCCTTCCTGCTCCAAGAGCCTCATGCACAATCCCTGCCCCCAGGAGAGCAGCCCTCTACTTCTTACTTCCCCAGACACTTCTCCAACACCCCACACTCCCCCAGATGCACCCCTATAGCCCACATTCACCAGTTGTGCCCCCTATAACTCACATCTCCCCCAGCAGTGCAGTATCCCCTACAACCTGCCCTCTTCTGTCCCATAGGGTGGTGTGTGTGTGTGTGTGTGTGTGTGTGTGTGTGTGTGTGTGTAATATAGAAATAGGGTGGGGAAGACATTTACTCAGGGAGTGTATGTCTGTGGGTATCTATGTGTGAGTGTGCATCTGTGCCTGTGTGTGTGTACATGGATGTGGGGTGGAGAAGACATTTATTCGGTGTATGTCTATGTGTGTGTGTCTGCATGTGTGTTTGTGTAATGTGGACATGGAGTGGGGAAAACATGTACGTACTTGGTGTATGTCTCTGTGTGTGTGCCCATAGACATGAGGTGGGAAAGACATATACTCAGTGTGTGTGTATGTGTGTGTGTGTGTGTGTGTGTGTGTGTGTGTACATGGACTCGGGATGGAGAAGACATTTAGTCCAGAGGAGCCGGCCAATGGGTCTCCTAAGCAATAGCAGACAAAGCAGGGCCACAGAGCAGCGGGGGTTCAGAATTAACATAGACATTAGACCACCGATGGGTCAGGCATCCACTGAAATCTGCACAGCTGAACCCAGACATCAATCCAGAAAAGAAACATCTGGAATATGTAAACACCCTTCCTTTCTGTAAGTGCTGATGCACAAAGACCTTATCCGGCAGGGGAGAGCCGCCCCTGTAGTCTTTGAGACTAACTCTCTATGGGAGTGAAAAGCCTCATCTTTCTTCTGCAGAGTGCCCGGTGGTTTCACACTGTGGCCCTTGAGATGAACAGCCCGGCTTGTAACTGCTACACTGCCAGGACACCTGGGAAGACCTAAAACAAGTCCAAGTTTAGGACTCCTCTGACCACTGCCACCAAGTCAACCACTCGAATACCTTGCCATATCTCCGTGCCTTTATATAAGCTATCTCCCACCCCCTCCTCGACACAGCTCTCTGGGGAATGCCTAATTCCCATAAAACTCAACTGATATGCCTCCTCCTCTGCAAAGCCTTCCCTGATGGCTTACCTTCCTCCCCAAAACATACAGGGTGATCTCTCCCCCCGGTCACCAGTGGATCTAACAGAGGCACCTGCATGGCTATTAGGGTGGTTCTTAACCTGTTTGTCTCCTTTGTAATCACATTGATGCTCGTGTCCCTGCTCTCTGGCTCAGGGTCACCCAGGGTGCTTACAAGTCTATTACAAACAGAAAGACGGGCGGGCGGATAAAAGAACAAGTGCATTCAACTGTTTGTGCAACATGATGTAGTCTTCATCAAGCTGCTAGTCCAGCCCCTCACCGAGTCCCCAGTGAAGACACTTCTCTTTGAATGGGAGTGATTCCAGACAAGTTCAGAGGATGCCGGCGCTGAGAGCGTCTTGATTTCAATCCTCTCTGGCTCGCAGCACGAGGCCCGGCAGGGATGAACTAGACCCGCCCGTGGTCCCATTGATAAGGGGAAAGAACTAGGACAAGCACTCTTGTTTCCAAACAACCCTATCGGTGTTGTCCCCCGTGTGCCAAGGGAGTGACTGGCCGGTGTGTTCTTCCTGGGATCCAGGTCTTCCTCCAGCCCACATCGAGGTGCACTACAAGTCCCTGCAGGGCACCAAGGGCCTGTGCTTAGCCACTCAGCCGAAGGCTGGCAGTGTGGACTCACCCAGCTTCCATAAAGATTGTAGGCAAGAAAATGGAGCAGCAGTCTTCATTAATTTCTTCGGGTTGTCAGTTGCACTGTCACCTGTTTGGGGCAGAGCCTATCCTGCCAAGAGTACAGACTGAGTTTAACCATGATTGGGGTTCCAGCCAGGGTGGTCACCAACCAAAAGGTTGAAAGTCGGGGGCCACCCAGAGACACAAAGGAAGAAAGGCCTGGCAATCACATTCCAAGATCCTCACTCACTGCCCACCAGCAGCACCCCCCACCCTGGTCCCCAAAAGTCACAGATGGAAGCTGGGAGAATGGAGACTCTGCTCTCAACCAAGGGCCCTGCCCTTCTCGTGGGACACAGGGAGCTGGAGGAAGGACAGTGCCTTCTGAGTTGCTCTTACCCTCACAAATACTCTCTGAACTTTGTGGGTAAAAGCGTCCCCCTTGATCATAAATGGTTGATTCATCTGTTCTCGGCATGAATTCCATTTGAGACCTGACAGGAGTTACAGGCAATAGTCTTGGGGGGAGGGGGAAAACAGAAGTTTCCATATATCTAATGGACTCATTGTTTCCATGTGCCTGTCAATCGCCAACACTCCTTTTTGTTCTGCACGGGGACTGACGGACAACCGTACCTGAAATGGCTGCTCTCGGGCTTTGAAGACACAGGTTACCACTCAGCTAAGCGGGATGTAGAACATTGTGATTGATGCTATTTATGCCAATTGACCTTGGGGTCCCAGGATACTATAGTTCTGATCCTCCCAGTCCGGTGACTTATTCTCTCAAGGTATTTACTTAGTTGTAGAGAATTTCCACAATGTCTCCTGTATGCTCTGCGACATTGGTGTATACATGTCTGTATGTATACGTATGTGTATATATACATACAGATACCCAGTTGCAGCAAATGGTAAAATGCACACCTACAGATATCTTCTTCCAAGTCTATGTAGACGTGTCAGTATACCCCACTCACCCGCGCATCCTGCTGAATCCGTTAAGACTGGGTAGCAGCCTGAAACAGATCTCCTAGTCTTTTCTCCTGCAGGTGAGAAGCCATGAGCTCCAGCACTAGGTGGCCCGATCCCCTAGATTATAGGGACCCATCTCCATGGTCAGAGAGTCAGTTCCCACCACGCTCTAGGGCAGGGTGGGACTCTTATGAGAGATTCCAGGAGCCTGTTTTGACTTCCCCTTTGGAGTGGCAGTGGGTGGGCTGCAGGAACGGGGGACAAAGCCGTGAAGGACCTGGTGCCTAACCCGCCATGCCATCAGGTCGGCTAGTGTCAAGGTAGCACTCAACCCGCCATGTCGATTCTGAAATGGAACACTCTCACCTTTTCATGGCACAGAGCATGTGCTGTGCACCTCATTATGTGCTGATGCACACCCGCCCGCCCTCCTGCAGGAGCAGGGTGCCTCAGCAGGTGGCTGACACGCTGGGCTGCAGGTGGACCCCCCAGGCACTCCCTAAGGAAACAAGGAGGTCGCCTGCGCCCGCACCCATTTTCAGCCTCGGGAATCAAACTTGCAGGGGAGTTCTGCTCTGGCCTGCAAGGTCACTATGACTCGATGGCATGGGCCTCCTCCAGACGGTCCTCCCCTTCCCTTCCCTCCCCTCCCCCTCCTCACCTGGCCAGGGCCCCGCTCCATCTCATGGCTTGAAATGAATAAAGGAAGCAGAAATGCTGCAGAAATGTAGCTCAAAGGCACACACGCACAGAGCAGAGGACTTTCCCTGCTGGCTGAGCACAGGCAGTGAGCGAGGACACCAGGGCTCCTGGCCCAACAGGCCACAGGGGCCAATGAGGGCCTGCTGGAAAAGGGGGTAGAGCAAGTGGCTACTTCACCTCTGCCCCGAGACTATGTCCCCGCCCTACCTCCCACCCCTGAGTGACCAGAACGTCTTTCTGGTTACGAAACGGCTCTCTCTGTCCGGAAGGCCCTTTGGCTGTTTCTGCCCATTATATCCTTTTTGCAACCACCAACCCTGAATAAAAAAGTGTTTCCAAGTTTCTGAGCTTCCGTTGGCCTTGTTATCAGTGAGGCAGCTTATCAATTCTGAGAGCTGCCAACAGTTGACAGCGAAACAATAGACTGCGGGACATTTTTCAGAACCCAAATGGAGCGGGAAACACGGGAGTCTGGTCTCCATGACCCCGTCTCAGGATTCCACAGGTGGGCTTTTTATCATCTGTCTCTTTTAGGGTCTGCTCATGGACCTTAAAGTAGGAAGAAAACGTAACATGCCGGCCGCCTTCATTAAACCACACCTTTCATCAGCCTCTCTCGTCCACACTCACATCCTGCACACAGATCAGAACGTGCCCATCACCACAGTGTTGCACAGCCATCCAGGGGACCGAGGAACCTGAGAGAAGCCACCACTCATGACCAAGGGTAACTCGTTACCATGCAAATGATAAGTTTCGGTCCCCCTCTCCAGGCGCAGCTTCTACACATTGGAGTGCAGTGTCTTCTGCTTTCCAGAAACCAGCCTACCGCCAGAGCCTTGTTATCACAAGGCTCACAGAAAGCACCAGAGACAAGCAGGAAGAGCTTGGGGACCCTAGGATGCAGTCAGGTGGGCCACTGGATCCCTCCCGCTGGTGACTGCTCCAGCCCATTGGGATTCTGCTCAGAACAAGGACGACCACAAAATCCCTGGCAGCCAAGCCTATTCTGACTCATAAAGAATCTGCAGGGCAGGGCAGTCAGAACTGCCTCAATGGCGTTTCCAAAGCTGTCCCTCTCTGGGAAAGCAGACTGCCTCATCTTTCTCCCTGGCAGCACTCGGTGGCTTCGAATTGCTGCAGGCCTCAACTTTGGGCTGATCCTTAGAATATGTTCTGGGAAGATGAGGAAGAAACCAGAGCCCTCGTGCATCGCTGGTGGGATGTAAAATGGCACGATCACTATGGAAAACGATGAAACATAGAATGGTCATGACTTAAAAAACAACCAAACTCACTACCATGAAGTTAATTCTGACTCATAATTATCCGACCCAGCAAACTCTACTCCGGGGTCCTATCTACCCAAGAGACTTGAAGGTACGGGTTCAGCAAGATTGATAGGTGCACACCCAGGTTCGCCTCAGCCTCACTCACTGTG
>PVJH01009852.1:0-78263 GCA_004026705.1 Nesogale talazaci | reverse complement strand
GTGTGAGAAATGAAAATAATAATAATTTATAATCTATCAAGGGGTCACGAAGGTGGGGAGGAAAAAGGTATAAAAGAGGAGCAGATAACAAGGCATCAATAGAAAGTAAATATGTAGAAAAATGATGGCAACATATGTGCAAATATGCTTGATACAAATAATTTATGGATTGTAATGAGTTGTAAGAGGCCCCCCCGCCAAAATGATCTTTTAATAAAAAGTTAATATATATTACTTTCCCTAGCTTTACCTTATTTTTATTACTTTACTCACCTTCCTCATTTATATGTCTAACCTTACTGATAACAAGTAGATTTCAACTCATACCAATCCTTTTAAGACTCAGTGCAGTAGAACTCTTCCTGTAGGTTCAATATTATAAATCTGCACCAGTGTAGAAAGACTCATTTTTCTCCTGAAGAATACCCATTGGTTTTGAAAACCTGACCTAGGAATTAGCAGCCTTATATAACCCACTCTACCACTTAGTTAGAGTGAATTTCGAATTTAAAAAAATCATGAATTTTGTATAGGACTTAATGAAAGGCTAGTGCCATCAGTTTATACAAGTAATAAAAGTAGAAAAATGATGGCAACATATGTGCAAATATGCTTGATACAAATAAATTATGGATAAAAAGATGCCAGAAAATTCTAGTAAAGATAATCCATAAATTATAACAGAATCCTCTTTCCCTCAAACACAAACTTTTAGGGTAAAATTTTGAAACTTCTTAGTCATTTTTCCATATCTTTAATATGCTTCATTTAATTACTAGTCTTGTAACTGTATCGTGTGTTCTATTTTCATTGCAAATTTAAGCTATATTGTGGGTTAAATAGGTTTTTGTGTACTGGCCTAGCAACTTTACAACTATTTATAATGCTGTTACTATGGGGAGATATGTTCTCAGTTCCAAGCAGTCAATTTATAAGTGTATCTAAAAAGTACTCATATATTTACAAGTAAATGCATTTTTTCCAGTTAATCTTTTTCTCTGTAGTAAATCATCCCAGTACATCATGGAACAGATTATTATCTTTCATGGTTTTGTGGTTTATCTGCTCAGTTGGATGATTTCTGCTTGGGGAATCACTGCTGTATAATCATGGTTTGGCCAAGCTAGATATCTAAAGGAGGCCACTCAAAAGGCAGGTAGTTGCTATTGGCTCGCACCTAGCCACAAGGGGAGGGTGTTGTTAGAGCACCTTCCCATGTCCACTTCATGAATTGTCAGACAGTGGTAGATGGTGTCTGAGAGTTAGAACTCAAAGAGGCCCAGCTTTCTATGACCTTGACTCAGAAATCCCAAAATATTCTTTCTACAATATCCTGTGAGTCAAAGAAGTCACCAAATTCCACCCGATCCAATTGGAGGAGAAGTAGCCTCTGTTTTCAAAATATTGGTTGGCAGATAATTTTAATTTATCAATGAGCTATTGGCATCTCTCTAGAAACAGTATAGACCGCCAAGTTGGATTGCTTTTGTTTAAAGTCAAACTTTACTACTCTATTTTATTTTGATATTTGGGAAGATTTTTTAACCTCTATAAGCTTTGGCATCCTTTCACTTACTTTGGGCCCACTCCCTTACAAATATTGCCTATCATTATTAATATTATAGATGGAGTTTGAGAATGTTATTCAAAGACATGTATATTTGACTGTGGCATCCTTGCCATTGAGCTTACATAGGTCTTTTCATTGAAGACTGTCAGCAAGCATGTCAAAATTTTTATTTACTTTTGACCCCTCCTGCTTTCTATGATAAAGTTTTGATTACTATCAAACATATCTTGAGTTGCAAAATAATTTTATTGCTAGATCAGAATAATCACATGTTGCTTTTGAGTGGTTATGGAAGATGTTCCCATCTCTTACTGTTTTTCTTCCAAAAAATTCAAATTAGTATATCATACAGGTCAATAGTAGATCTCTTTGTCTAAATTTGGTGACTGATATAAGAGAACCCAACTTCCATGGGAGGCAAAAGAGTTAACATGCTCTATTATGCATAATGTGGCTTAAGACAGCTTGTCTTTTTAAGGTAAAAATAAAGATTTATTTTCAACTCGGAAAAAATGTGTGTGTGTATATATGTACATGTATATATATATATATATATATATATATATTAGTCTCTCTCCATACACTGTATGCACATATATTCTTAAAATAAATAATAATTAGTTTTCATTCCTTTATAACAAGACTTTTATTCTATTTCATTAGTGCTTAAAAAGCCCAACCCATGTAAGTTACCAGGCTATTAGAAAAAAAGCTCCATATTCATTTTGGCCCTGAGATATCTGAAAAGCAGTTCCACAAACCAGAAAAAAAAGTTGGCAGAACAGATTGTAGAAATTATAACTATGCTAGAGGACATTTTCTATTTCTAGAAGAAAATGTTACTTGTATCCAAGGAGCATTGTTGTTTCAGGCTTGGGCTCCCTTTCCAAAGAAGTCTGGATTTTTTTTCCCATCTCAGCCTACAAAAGCAAGTAGTAGGTGCTGGTGCAAATTAAAAGACTGATTTTTGGATTAAGTACAAAGGGAATGTGAGTCTTCTGGGATATGGGCAGTGTACATTTCCTAGGTCATCTTGACCTTGGGGGATGACAGGTAGTACTGTTTCTCCCCTTAAAAATTCTTTTGCCTGGACTTCCTAGTGACAGTGTCAGAGCAAGCTGAGTCCAGGGAGCTTATAGACAACTCCTTTAATTTTACAGTTGTGGAAAATGAAAAAAAGGAAAATGGAAGTTATTTATTGTGGTCAGTTTGTGGCAATATCTAAGTACCAAAGCACAGCTATTCTCTATGCAGTAGACCAAGAAGCCCATCATGTAGTCTTTATCCCCTTCCACATGTATAAAATGGCTATTTTGGTTGGATATCTACAGTGGAGCCCTTAAGGGATCCAATTTTATAAGCAAGGCATACAGAGAGAACTGAAATGGAATTTGTGTTTCAGCACCTGAGGGTCCAGTTGCCACTTTGGCCTGCGTTCAGGTTGGTATTACTCAGAGGGGAGGGTCATCCTCTGGGGAACATTTGAGCTGTTTCCTAACCTTAAAAAAAAAAAAGTACAATAGAGAGTATTAATATGCATGCTTCTAAATAGAGGTCACATTCATGCATTCATGTCCATGCATTTGTTTACGGATATTTGTACACCTAGTGGAAGCCGAGTACCATGTCTTATACCTGGAAACTAGCTGCGTCTATTTGACTCACTATTCTTGGAAAGTCAATAAAAATGCTTAATCTTATCAAATTTCAAGGATACAAATATCACCTTCAACTCTCTTGCTTGTCTTTCACTCGTTGTCTAAAGAGATGTTCACAATTTTAGTGAATACACAAGTTCTTCAAGAAAGTTCATTGAAAATGCATTTTGTAGAAAAATATGCATGGACCTCAACTATTGTTTAAATGAATATAAATGAATTGTAACTTGTTACAATCTATCAGAACAGGATAGAGCCTGGACACTGAAACAGCTGTTAAAGAGCTCCTGTCATGCAGTCCCTCAGCAATACTATGGACAAGAGCACTAAGCACCTCCCAGCCCTTTCCATCATCTTCACAATTGTTCTTATGTGTGAGCACATGACATTCTTATCCAGAGACTTCTCTCTCCTAACAACATGTCCCAAGTACATGAGAAGAAGTCTGAAGATCCTTGCCTCTAAAGAGCATTCTGGCTGTACCTCTTCCAAGACAGATTTGTTTGTTCTTTGGCAGACCATGGTGCTTTCAATATTCCTTGCCAACTACATAATTCAAATGTTAGTCTTTCTTATTCAGGGTCAAATTTTCACAGGACTATATGGCGATTTAAAATACCACGACTTGGTTCAGGCACACCTTAATCCTCAAAATAACAACCTTGATTTTCAATACTTTAAAGAGGTCTTGTGCAAATTTTTCCAGAACAATGTGCCATTTGATCTCTCGACTGCTATTTCCATGAGCATTGACTATGGATCCAAGACAAAATCATTGACAACTTCAACCTTCTCTCCATTTATCATGATGTTAAAGCTACTTGTCCAGTTTTAAGGACTGTGACTTTCTTCACATTGGGTTTTAATTCATATTAAAGTCTGAAATCTCTCATCTTTAACCACAAATGAATTAAGTACTCCTCACTTTTAGCAAACAAGGTTATGTCATCTGTGTATATAACAAAATATTGTGTTCTGAGATTTCCATTATTCTTAAGGCTTCCATCATTTGTTATGTTCCACATAGTTGAATGCCTTAATATGGTCAGTAAAACACAATAAACATCTTTCTGTTTTTCTCTACATTCACCCAGGAACCATTTGATATTAGCAATGATATTCCTTGTTTCACATGCTCTACTGATTCTGGGCCCAATCTCTGCCAGTGCTTTGTCAATATTCAACTGCAATTGTTCTTTGATGCTCTTCAGCACAATTTTACTCACATGTAATATCAATAATTTTGTTCTATAGTTTAAGCATTTCTGTTGGGTTCACATATGGATCTCTTCCAGTCAAATGGTCAAAGAACTGTCTTGCAAATTTCCAGACAAAGACTCATGACTGCTTCCGGTACATCACCTTATTGAAATATTTCAATTGGTATCCATCCATTCCTGGATTCTTGTTTTTTCAAGCTTTCAGTGTAGCTTGAACTTTCAACATGATTGGTTCTTGTCCATGTGTTACCTCCTAAAATGGTGGAATGTCTCCTATTCCTTTTGGGTACAATGACTCTGTTTTTTTCCATCTTCTTTTGAGGCATTGTGCATCACTCAATATTTTACCCATATAATTGTTCAAGATCGCAATTTGAGGATTGGATTTTTTTCTGGAGTTTTTTCAGTTTAATTTATGCTAAGCATGTTCTTCCTTTTTGGTTTTCTAACTATAGGCATTTTAACATTTTATTATAATATTTTACTTTTTCTTCTCAAACTGCTCTTTGAAATTTTCTGTTCAATTCTTTGACTTCATCGATTTTTTCCTTGGTCCTTATCTACTCTATATTTCCTGTCTTCTTAATGACTTTCGTCTTTCTTCACGTACGATGTTCTTGTTGTTGTCCCACAGTTCTTTGGGTCCTCTATAATTAGTGTTCAATGTAGCAAATCTGTTCTTAAGAGACACTCAAAATTCAGATAGGGTCCACTGAAGGTTGTGTTTAGCTCTCATGAGCTTGTTTTAATTTTCTGCAGCTTAAACCTGAACTACATATGAGCAATTGATGGTGTTTTCTGTAGTCAGCTGATTTTTACCTGGTTTTGAGTTTCTCCATGCCTCGTCCCACAGATCTAGTCAATTTAATTTCTGTTTATTTCATCTGGGGAAAGTCCACGATGAAGATGACTTGGCTTCCCAATTCAGAGGAATAAGCAGTTGAAAACCTCATTCATACTCACCTTTAGTGTCATTGAAAAAATGTACTCTTGTTGAAGAAGTCATTGGTCTTGCACAATTTTATTATTTGATCTCCAGCTACCACCAAGGCTATATTTTTCAACTACTGTTACTTTGTGCCCAACATTTGCATTCTAATTGCCTACAATTATCAAAGCATCTTGATTGTATGTTTGATCAGTTTTGGACAAAAGATATTGGCAAAGCTCTTCAATTTCTTCATCACAAGCGTTGGTGTTTGAGGCATAAATCTGAATGATAGTTGTATTGACTGGATTTCTCTGAATGCAAATAAATATAAATCTATTATAGGTAGCATTGTACTTCATGATAGATCTTGAAATGTATGTTTGAATGATGAACACAACACCATTTCTCTGGATTATTTCATCTCCAGAAAAATAAGCCATATGGTTCTCTGATTTAAAATGGCAAAGACCAGTCCACTTCACCAATCTAATGCCTATAATGTTAATTTGTAGGCATACTATTAATTTTTTACAAATTCCAATTTCCTAGATTCATACTTCTTACAATTCAAGTTTCAGTTATTAATTGATATATGCACATCATTATGGTTAACCATTTTGAGAAGACATCACTTTATCCATCATACTTTGGGTGCCTTCTGACCTGAGGTGTTCATCTTCCAGCATTCTCTGATAATGTTCTCCTTCAGTATTTGACAATGTCTTTATTATTTTCATAAGATTATCAATGGGAAGTTTCTCAGAAATTGACATCCTACTCCTTCTTTGCCATCTGTTCTTCGTCTGGAAGCTCTGCTGAAACCTGTTCACTTTGTGTGGCCCTGTTAGCCTTAGAAACACTGGTAATATAGCTTCCAGCATCACAGCAACACATAAGGCATCACAGTATGACAAACTGACAAACCATAGGTGGACAGCAACATGAGTTCTATTAAAACTGAAGCAAAAGCAAACAAATTTATGGTGAACTTTTTATGGAAGAATGATGAAATCTGATTGTTGATGAAAATTGCATGTGATTTATGGCACAGATACCTCAAGAGTTTACAAATAGATAACTCCTTTTAAGAAGAGACCAAGGATTTCTATTTTGAAGGTGAAGCTTGCAGCTTCGGTCCATTCATATCAATCTGCAAGGAAATAATTAATCTTGCTGAATAGAAGATACATTGACTTCAGGAGCAATAGCCAACACCACAGACAACTTGATTGCTTCAGGCTTCACTATTATGAATGAGAAATTTAAATTATATGAACCTTCCACCCCATTCAGGTCAAAACCTCCACATTCAGATCAGCTGTAGATAAGAACAGAAGTTTTGATGGGATTTTTAAACAAGTGGCACCAGGGTCCTAAAACATTTGTTGGAAGACTTGTTAACAGGAGAAAACACATGACCTTACTAGTATGATCCGAAGACAAAGAACAATCAATGCAGTAGCTACCAAAAGTTGAAGTGGTGAAGTCAATGCTATAATAGATCAGTCTAGAGCAGTGATCATGAAGCACATTTTTGGAATGCTCAGAGCATTTTGCTTGTCAACTTTTTTTGAGCTTTCTAGAGAATCAAGTCTAATACTAGCCCATATGTCTGATACTAGTCCATAAATTCCTCTTTGAAATCATGCCACACATGCAATGACACTCAGTTCATGAAGATCACAGGTCAGTGGGTGGAAAGTCCTGTGGATTCAATGGTGGTGGAAGCATCTCACCACTGGCATGGATCTCTGTGTGGCTCCTCTGGCTCTGTTAGTGTGTCTCCAATAGGAATGTGTGGCAGAGAGAGCATGTCTGACCTCCAATGAAGACAGAAGTTCCCAGAATCCTCAGTTGAAGGGCATGCCCACACACAGGTATGATTGACTGTGTCATGATTGACAGGATAGAGTCTACCCCTTCACAAGTTGACAGTTTATGTAACTGCCACAGACCACCCCTTGTCAAATTGACACTTGTATATAACTCTTTAGCCATATATAATTTTTAAACAAAAGAATAAAATCACATCTATACCTCACAGGATAAAGCTAAAATGCATCCAATTAATATGTGCCAAAGCCTCACTTAAACTTAATATTTTATAAGTGAATAGCACAGCAATATCCCATGCCTAACATTAAGTAAACATTAAGTAACACCTACACCTTTATCCTATGAATATACTCCCCCACTTTTGTTCTCTCAATTTTGGGTATCCAATTTCTATACTGCCCACTTATATCAACACAGCACTCTGAGGAGACAAACATGTTCTTTGATGTGAAGAATCTTCAATCTAGTTGGAAGCTTGTGAGTCTGCATAAGGACAGACTATTCATAAAATAAGCAGAAATATGCACCAGTTCACAGGCTCAAATATCTTCATCTGTTCAGGGTCTGGTCTTCTCAGTGTGGACTGCCTCAGTTAGCTTCACCACAGTGCAAACTGGCTGCATTGCCTTTGGACCCTGGGCACTGTCACAAATTCTCTACAACCCTAGCCCCTCATGCTTGGTCATGAACTTCAGATCAGTCAACCCACTATTGTTTCTTTCTTTAGTTCCTGTGAACTGGGTTCATGGATATCAGTGGCCAGACTGAACCAATGTCTTTATTTCTGTGTTTCTCTCACTTTTGCTCAACAAGTGGATCCAGGTGTTCACCTAGCAAGTTTTTCAGCCTACCCACAGATTTCTTTTAACATACAGACCTAGAGAGGAGAGTTTCTTCTTCTTCTCTGCTTCAAATTTATTCTAGTTCTGGACACAAACCACCAGTTCCACATGAAACAACCAGGCAAGTCTCTTCATCTTTGAGTGTCCTGAATACTCAAGACACTGGGTGGGGCTTATACATTTAGAGTCTTCTTTGCTGGGATGTCCCAACTCATTTAAATTCGAATTTAATGGCCGAAGGCAAGTAGTGTTACAAACTATTTTTACTTCCCAATAATCATTTATAATAATCATCACATCAATAACAATAGGCAAAAGAAAACCGTATGAACCTAGTAGAGGCAGATCCTAAACTCAATCTTAAAGTAATCATATTTTTTACTTGTCTAAATTTATCCTATATGTGGCCATAGCCCTCTATCAGTCATTTTCACTAAGCATCATGGTCTCAGAGACGTTCAAGAGGCAATTTGCTGCCAAAGCTCAAGACTGACATTTATCATTATCATTTTCATCATTTCAAACAGGAATAACCAAAGACAACAAAGAAAATCATCAAAACTCTACCCATATTCTTTCCCGAAAGCAACCTAGTAAGCTACATGGAGATAGCTGACCTCTGGCTAGTGAAAGAAGAAAAACTATCATGAGGCAGAGGTCAAACAAGCATCCTCTCTCCTTCTTCATGTTTTGTTTCTCTAGTTCCCCATTCCCAAGATACCATAATGTGTTAGTCTGGATTGACTAGAGAAACAAACTCAGGGACACTCATATGTGTATAAGATAGAGCTTTATATCAAAGTGTATATTAATAAAACACCCCATCCCAGTCCAGTTTAAGTCCATAAGCTAGCAATATTAGCCCATATGTCCAATAATAGTCCACAAGTTCCTCTTCAGACTCACACCACACATGCAATGATGCCAACACAGGAAGATCACAGGCCAGTGGGTGAAAACTCTTGGGGATCAGTGTTGGTAGAAGCCTCTCAGCACTGGGGTGAGTCTCCACATGGTTCCTCCAGCTCCAGGGCTCTGACCCCATTAGTTTATCTCCATGTGACTTATCAACAATAATGTGTTGTAGAGAGAGCATGTTTGTTCTCTAGTGAGGACAACAGGCGTTCCCAGAATTCTCAGGAGAGGGGCATGCCCACACATAGGCCTCATTGGCTATGAGCTGATTGACAAGTTAGACTCCACCCCTTCACAAATTGACAGATTATATAACTGCCACAGTGAGCAATATAATGAATAAATGAAAAATGTAAAACATTTTTACAATATAATGTTATGTAATAGTGAAAAAAGAAGAAAAGAAAAAAGAAAATGGACACATGCAACAAAAGAATCAATTGCCAAGAGCTAATACTAAATGGGGAAAAGCCACATAATCATATATCATGCATTCTTTCATTTATATAAAGTTCTAAAGCAGATTAAGCTAATATAGCTTTCTAGATGCCAAAATAATGAAATTATCAACTGAGGAAAGGCATTAGAAGCCTTCTAAGATGTTAGAAACATTTTCCCTCTTGACTCGGGTGGTAGCTGTATGGATATATATGTATGTAACAAATACATTCAGCTATACTGTCGAGATTTGTATGGTAGATATAATTTGTATATCAACAAAAGAGAAAATCAAATGAATGCACCAATGCATGAAGGGAAATGAACAGATCTATTCTCAGTCTTTACAAGAGTTTCTTAAGTGACCTACTGAGTATTATATACTTCAGTATCCAAATGAACGCTAGAAAAATTTCCAACTGCCCATCCTTCCTTCTGATAATACCAGATCTACCCTACCCTACTTCTCAACTTCTCTTCACAAATATCAATAGATGATTTTTGATTATCTTACTTAGAATTCTGTATTCAGGATGTTCAGAGATATTCAATATTGCACTGAAAACCAATGCCAGGGAAATAGTACAGTGGGTTTAGTAAAATATAGACAGTGGTAGCGGTATCTGCAACAACTAAAGGGAGGTTTCCTTAGACTAATGACACTTTAGCTAACCTTTCATTCTTGACTACATTTTGAGAAAATATTCCCCATGCTCAGTTAAAAGATTCCTAGATTTGGAAAACTGTGCCATCAGATGATAAGTTGACTTTTATATGATCTTTATCATTCCTGTAAAGTCATTGCCTGTTATGTGGGTCATACTTGACTTGATGGCGGTGAGTTTTTGAGAGGTTTGTTGGAAAATAAACTGTAAACAAAAGGTCAGAGGTTTGAATTCAGCAGCTCCTCAATAGGAGAAAGAAAGACTGTCAGCTCCAATGGAGATTTAAAGTCTCAAAAAAAAAAAATCAAAGGACAGTCATTCTCTATTCCAAGGTTGCTATGTGTAGCAATCAACTCTATGGCAATGGGCTTGACTTTCTTTCATTTTAAGGAGTCCTGGTGATCCTGTGGGTTAGGTGTTCAGCTCTTAATCACTCGGTCATGAAGTTCAAATACATCAGCTTCTCTGCAAAAGAAAGATGAGGCTGTCTACTCCTGTAAAAATTCAGTCTTGGAAACCCCATCAAACAGTTCCATTCTGTTCCACAGGATAGCTTTAGCCTCATGGTGAATAGAAATCAACTCGATGGCAGTGTGTGTATGTTTAATTTTAAATTATTTAAAAATCATTCAATAGTTGAGAATTTGTAAAAGTATTTGCATCATTTCTTGGAAGAATTAATGTCTTCCTACAGGGTTTTTCAGAACAAGGGCTTTTATTACTTATAACCTCACTCGCCTTTAAGCATTCCACAGGTTCAAAGTATAGACCTCCACAGTAAAATCTAGCTCTTGGCTCACAAGCTGAAAAGAAAAATGTCCCACCCCACCAACTGACAATGTTTTAAGCTATTAATAGCCTGATCCCTGTATACTTGGTTCTCTGGTATTTTTAGAGTCTACATTGGAGTGTATCAAATTGTTTTTCTCCCTTCTTAAAAAAAAGTAATTATTGAGACTAGATTCTGCCAACAACATCTTGCAAAATAAAATAATAGTTTGGAATTGTTTAGAGCTGCAATATTATTACTTTCTCATTGTTAGCATGAGGAGTATTTTTAGTGATTTATTTCATGAAAACATACTGTTCAATGTAGCCCATCATTACATTATTTTGTGTTTACTGTACTTTCCTTAAAATTGTCCTTGTAGGGGGTACAGAATGCATATTTTCTTTCATCAAGGGAATATAACACGCTGAAAAGTTGAATCAAGAGAAAACCACTTTGGGAATGATTACAGCCAAAGGTATGAAATTACACCCACTTCACTAATTACTGTTAATCTAAATTTATTTTTAGCTCCTGAGAACACACCCTGAAAACTCACTTCTCCTTGATGGCCTATATAAAATCATTTTACAAGCCCACTGAAAATAACCTCATAATAGTGTGAAAGATAAAGTAAAGTTGCCTTTTGAATAAGAGCCTTTAGTATGAATCCCTAGCTACAGCACACCACCTCTACTTCAGACAGTGGTGAAAATGTTACTTAAAAGCCTATGACAGTAATATATGGAATGACAGTAGACCATTATCTTAGGCTTCCAGATCTGACTGTAGAGAACAGTTAGACTGTCAAAAGAAGGATTCAATCACAAAGAAGAGTAAGATCCCATCCTATGAATCGTAGATCTGACCTGAGACATGACCTACCATATAACCTTCGAATTGGGCATGATACAATCCAGAATCTTGACCTTAGCATTCCTGAAAAGTAGGATAAAAAGCCTAGTTTAGAAGATTATTGTCATGGAAAATTGTATCTTTAGTGAGTTTCAAAATATTATTTGTCTCAAATAAATTGTACCTCAGTGAACTTTGAAATATTTTATCCCAAATAAATACCCCCCCCAAATAAAAATAATAGGCCCTCACTTCTTCTTTTTTGTGCCCTGTCTTTAAATAATATAGCTAGACTTTACATTTTTTTAAACAATCTTATCACCCTCTAAGTACTTTCCATTACACTTAATACAATTATCAAATCTACAATTTATTCCTGGAAACATTTTTCAAACACACCTGTTTGCAGAGCTAACAGAACCTACCTTGTTTTTGTTTTCACCTCTTCTATGTCATCAAATTGCTGCCCTTTCATGTCCCTCTGCAGTCACCGAAACAAAAAGATGTCATATGGAGTGAGGTCAGGTGAGTAAAGTGTGGGTGGCAAGATGGAAAAGCTGTTCTTCCCCAAAACAGGCACACAAAGATGGCTGTGTGAATAGGTGCATTGTAGTCGTGGCAAAGCCAGTCCCTGGTCTGCCATGAGTGAGTCCATTTGGCACAAACTGTCAAGCAACCTTTCAGAAATTCTAAATAGCAAGGCTGATGAACAGTCTGATCTGATGGAATGAACATCAAAAGCACTGTGAGTCTACATTTTTGTCCATTCAGGGAGATGACTGACATCAGAATGAGGTTTGTCATCAACTGATAATTCACCTCTTTTGAGAAGAGAAAACCACTCATACACTTGTCTGCTGTGTTCAACATCATAACAGTTTCTGTGACATTTTTCCCAAGCAGGAAGCAAAATTTCCCAGTCACATACTGTTCTTTTAAATCACCCATCACAAAACAACAAGATTCAAGCAAAACTATTTTTTTGAAAAAATCCACTGTGACCAGAAAGAATCTTCCCAGGTGGCAACCCGGGGTGCACTTTCTCAGAGTGAGTCTCAGTGCTTGCCTTTCAGGAAAGATGCATATTATGAAAACTCACTCTGCTCAGGACAATTCCAGTTTGGGGGGGAGGGTATTCCCTCATATTCAAAATTCTAGCACAATAGATGTTGGAGATAGTCTTTGTTGTTGCTGTTGTTGTTTGGTGACATTAGGTCTTTTCAGGCTCATGATAAACCCTATATTTAGCCCATTGTTGGAGCAACTGTGTCAATACATTTTGTCAAGAATTTTCCTTTCACTGCTCCTCTACATTACTAAGCATGGCGTTCTTATCCAGAACTAATGTTTCCTGATAGCACTTCCAAAGTGCATGAGACAAAGTCATGCAGTCATTGTTCCTCAGGAGCATTTAGACTGCATTTCTCCCGAGACTGATGTGTTTTTCCTTTGGTAAGCCATGGTACTTTCAATATTCATCACCAGTACATAATTCAAATGCATTGATTCTTTTTTGGATCTTCGTTACTCAATGTCTTACTTTCATATGCATATGAGGTGATAGAAAACGCCACAGCTTAGGTCAGTCACACATAAGTTCTCAAAGTGAGATCCTTGACCTTCAACATATTAAAGATGGCTTTTGGAGAAGATGTTCCAGATGTAGTATGCCATTTGATTTCTTGACTGCTACTTCCATGAGCTTTGACTATCAAACCAAGCCAGATGAAGTCCTTAACCATTCCAATCTTTTCTTTGTTTTCCATTATTTTATCTACGTATACTGTTGTGAACATATGGGTTTTCTTTACATTGACTTTCAACCCACAGTGATGGCTACAGCTTTTGTTCTTCATCAACAAGGTTTGTGTCATCTACATCACAATAGTAAATTTCACTCCAATCTCAATAGCCTCTTTCTTCCTCATGTTTTCCAGTTTCTCCATTTCTCAGATTACCTACTCAATATACATATTGGATAAGTATGTTGAAAAGATAAAATTGTGACCCACACCTTTCATGATTTTAAACATCTCAGTACACCTCTGGCCTGTTTGGATAGCTGCCTCTTTGTCCATGTACATATTCAGTGTAAACACACTGAAGGGTCCCAGATTCCCCACTCTTCTCAATGCTATCTATAGTTTGTTATGATATACATAGTAGAATGACTTTACCTCATCAGCAAAACATATGGACATTGATTTCTGATATTCTCTGCTTTGAGGCAAAAACCAACTGACATCAGCAATGATATTCCTTATACCTGAAACCAGTTTGGATTTCTGGCAACTAAAGGTCAATGTACTCCTGAAACTGTGGTTGAATGAACTTCAGCAAAACTTTAATGTCATGTGATACTTGTATTATTTTTCAATAATTTCACATGCTGATGGGTCTCTTTTCTTTGAAATAAGAACAAATATTGATCTACTTCAGTTTAGCTGGTCAGGTAGCTGTCTTCCAGATTTCTTGGCAAAGGCAAGAGAGTGCTTCTAGTGCTTCCTCAGCTTGTGCAGATATTTCAATTGATGTTTTTCTTGGATCCTTATATTTTACTAATGCTTTCAGGACACCATACACTTCTTCCTATGGTATCATGGGTTCTTGATCATATACTACCTCTTGCAATAGTTGAATGTTGACAATTTCATTCTTGTACAGTGACTCTGTGTATTCTTTACATCTTTTTTTGATGCTTCCCGTGTTATTCCAGATTTTGCTCACAGATATTTCCAGACATATGAGGAGACAGAAAAATGATGTCTTTATTGAGGGAAAAAAATCAACAGGACTAGATACAGAAATGTCAGTAATAAAGATAACATGATTCAGAGAAAATAATTTTGAAATAGGTAAAATGGTCAAGGATTTGAAGACAAATGCAAATAAGATGAGTGACAAATGAAAAGAATAATATAATTTCCAATGAAATCCTGGATTGAAAATACACATCAGAAGTAAAAGAGTCATTGAATGAACTTTAGCAGCAGAATGGAGGCTGCAGAGGAAAAAAATAATGAATATGTCATAAAAGTTAAAAACTGGGCTGAGCCCCGGTGGCGTAGTGGTTGTGCGCGGGACTGCGGCCCAGTGGGACGGAGGTTCAATTCCAGCAGTGGGGCTGGGCCTCCTACTCCCACCACCGGAGAGCAGTGATGCCCAAAAACAAAAAAACAAAACAAAACAAAACAAAAGTTAAAAACTATCTAATGGAAATACAGGGCTGGTGGGAAAGAAAATGACTCATAAATACAACAACAAAATTAAAAGATTATCAGTTACTTGTCAGGTAATATTCAATATTCTAATATACATGTACTTGTATATTCTAAAGGGACGGTAATACTGAAAACATATAAATTTTAGCTGATATTTCTTCAAATTTGTTGTGGTTCCCTCCAGCTTAGAACAATGCTGTTACATAATTGACAATCAATATGTGCTGAATGAAGACAACTTTGTCACCTGCTGCTTCCATTTAATTAACTACTGTGTTGTCTTAGAGTTCTCTATTTTGCCTCTTTAGGTTCCTATAGCCATTGAAATGACTACATAGAACTAATAGATAAAATGTGATTAAAGGATTTATTTAGGAAGTTGACAGGTCATAATACCAGTGAGAAATGCTCAGGGTAGAGTTATTTACAACATTCTTTAGGTCCATTAATAAATGCCTAAAGGGCACACCACTGTGCTACAAGCCTCATCCCCAAGGTATTAAGTTCAAGCTTGAGGGCTGAGCAAGCCAAGTTCCTGAGTTAAATTCGCTGAGATATTTTCTCTAGTAAGCCTCAGTCTAAAACTCTCACATTTATTTGTTCTGTGGTTGGGAATCCACTCCTCTGTTTCATGTTCCGGCTTCTGGATCTGCTGCTGTTCCTCAGATGGTGTAGCTCTCTTCTGGATCAAAGATGTTCACTGTGCATGGAGATCATTTGGTGGCAGCCAGTGTCTTTGGTTAGAAGACAAAATTTTAATAATTCACTGCTTCTGAATCAACATTGGGAAAATCTTTTCCTATTAATAAAACTCATATCTAAAAGATTTCTTCAAATTGTCCATATGCACAGGTGCCTACTAGACATAGATATTTATTGATTTTGGAGTCATCCACCATTATAAATAATTTTTATTTTAATTAATATTTTGAAACCAATTTTTTACACAAATCTTGAACCCAAATTGTGGCTGCATTATAATTATGTCATCAAAACAGAGTCATCAAAAGAGAATTACTGCATTAAATCACACCAAACTGTCATTTGCCTATGAGTTTGTCATCCTGGAGTAGTTGGTGTGTTGTGGTGATGCTAGAAGCCATCTATGTGACTGGGATTTCAAATACCAACATGGTCACCCAAAGAGAACAGGTTTTAGTGGAGCCTCCAGACCAAGCACAGATTATGAAGAAGGAGCAGGCTGTCAAGAGATCAAAAGACATATTGCATTAGATAAATCTGCTTCACATTAAATAAATCTACTGCACACGACTTCTTTAGATTACTGAAAAGTAAGAGGGTTATTTTTAAGATACTGGTGTCCCTAACCCAAACCATGGCATTTTCAAATGCCTCATCTGTATGTTGTGGTATAGAAGCTGGATAAAAAACTCTTCAGCATTCCACCATTTCCAGAGGTACTATATGAGCAAGAACCTATGATGCTAAAGGAAGTTCAAGCTGCAGAAAGCATGAGCCAAGAACAAGACTCCAGCTATTGATGGAATTCCAATTACAATGTTTCAACAAGTTAATGAAGCACTGGCATTGCTTATTCTTCCATGCCAGCGAATTTGGAAACCTGTTGCTTGACCAACTAACGAAAAACATCCATATATTAACTCATCCCAAAGAAAAGTGACCCAACAGAATGCTAAAATTATAGAGTAATATAACTGATATCACATGAAAAGAAAATTTAGCTGAAGATAATCCAACAAAGTTTGTAGCAGCACATTGACAAGGAGCTGCCAGAGGTTCCAGCTGGACTCAGAGGATGTGGAACAAGGAAAATGATGTCAGGTGTATCTGGGATCAAAATAGAGAAGAACAGAAATGTATTAATTTGTATTTAAATGTGTATATCAAGGACTTTGACTGTGTGGATCATAGCAAACTATGGATAACCTTGAGAAGCATGGGAATTCCACAGCACTTCCTTGTACTCATTCAGAATTTGTTAATGGATCAAGAGAGAGTTGTAAGCACGGAGCAAGGGAATAGTGCAAGTTTTTAAATCAGTAAAAGTTGTGTGTCAGGGTTGTATAATACTCTCACCATGTTTATTCAATCTGTTTGCTAAGCAAATCATCAGACATGATGGATTGTATAAAGAAAAATGTGGTATCAGGATTGTAGAGAGACTTATTAACAATATACAAAACAGAGATGACACAATCTTGCTTGCTTAAAGTAAGCAGGACTTGAAACACTTGCTTATGAAGGCTAAGGATTAGTGCCTTCAGTTGTGATTGTGATTCAATAGTGCAAAGAAAACAAAATTAGGCAAATAAAGTACTGTCAAGAAGAATCAAATAATAACTGGACCAATGTGTAACATCATGATAAATGAAGAAAAGTTTGAAGATGTAAAGGATGTAGCCTTGCTTGGATCCACACTCAATACTCATGGTCACAGCAGTAAAGAGATGAAAGGGATCAGGTATCAGGCATTAAAGAACAAAAAATCCTATCACTGTGTGCTCACCTTCCTGATACGATCACCGAAGACAAATGGATGCATAAGCAAATATATTGAAGAAAGCTGATGGTGCCTGGCTTTTAAAAGATATGGTGTCTGGGATTTTAAAAACTTGCAAGTAAACATTTATTTCAGAAGCAATAAGCCCACATGGAAGAAACACACCAGCCTGTGTGATCACAAGATGTTGAAGTGATCAGGTATCAGGCATCAAAAAAACAAAACCAAAAAAATCATATCATTGTGAATGAAGGGGAGTGCAAACTAGCGACCCAAAGCCCATCTGCAAACAACTGGACAGCCCCTTACAGAAGGGTTGCTGGAAGAGATGAACCAGTCAAGGTGCAGTGTAACAATGATGAAACATACAACTTTCCTCAAGTTCTTTAAATGCTACCTCTCTGCCCCACCCACTATCATGATCCTAAATCGTCCTTACAAATTCTGCTAAACAGAGGATGTACACTGGTACAGGTAGGAACTGGAAACACAGGGAATCCAGAACATATGATCCCTTCAGGACCACCAGGAGGGTGGAGGGAAAGTAAGACAGAAAGGGGGAACTTATTGCAAGGATCTACATGTAACCTTCTCCTTGGGGTACAGACAACACAAAAGTGGGTGAAGAGAGACGTCAGACAGTGTAAGACATGATAAAATGATAATAATTTATAAATCATCAAGGTTTCATGAGGAGGGGAAGTGGGGGATTGAGAAGCTGATACCAAGGGCTCAATTGGAGAGCAAATGCTTTGAGAATGATGACAGCAACAAATGTACAAAAGTGCTTGACACTATGGATAGGTGTTTGGACTATGATAAGAATTGTACAGCCCCCAATGAAATGATTTTTTAAAAAAGATCAAAAGACAAAATATGTTGAGTAAATCTGCTGCACCAAACACTTTTCAGCAGTGGTTCTTAACCTTGATAATGCTATGACTCTTCAATACAATTCCTCATATTGTTGTGGCCATCAACCATAAAATTATTTTCATTGTTACTTCATAACTGTAATTTTGCTACTGTTACGAATCATATTGTAAATATCTGATAGTCAGGATGTATTTTCTTTTTTTATTAAGTCATTTTATGGGGACTTATACAGCTCTTATCATGATCAATACATACATCAATTGTATCCAGACCACACTTGCACATTTGTTGCCATCATCATTCTTGAAACATCCTCCTTCCACGTAGGCCCCTGATATCAGCTCCCCATATTTCCCTTCCCACTTCACTCCCCCTCCCCCATGAACCCTTAATTATTTACAAATTATCATCATTTTTTTTCATATCATTCACTGTTCGATGTGTCCCTTCATCCACTTCCCTGTTTTCTGAATCTCAGGGAGAAGGTTATATGTAGATCCTTGTAATTGGTTCCCCCTCTTTACTCCACCTTCCCTCTACCCTCCTGATATCACCACTCTCACCATTGGTCCTAAAGGGATCAACGATCATGAATTCCCCATGTTTCTAGCTCCAATGTATTTCCCTTGATCTAGCTCGATTTATAAGGTAGAACTGGGATCATAATAGTGGGAGGAAGCATTTAATAATTAGAGGAAAGTTGCATATTTCATTGTTGCTACTCGTGTGTTGACTGGCTCATCTCCTCCCTGCGACCCCTCTGGAAGGGGATGTCGCTTCAACTATTGATGGACTTTGAGTTCCCAATCTGTGCTCCCCTCATTTATAATGATATAATTTTTAGTTCTTTGATGCCTGATACCTGATTCCTTCAACCCTCATCGTCACAAAGGCTGGTGTGCTTCTTCCATGGGGGCTTTGCTGCTTCTGAGCTAGATGGCCATTTGTTTACTTTCAAGCCTTTAACACCCCAGACGCCACATCTTTCGATAGCTAGGCACCATCAACTTTCTTCACCACATTTGCTTATGCACACATTTATTGTCAGCAATCATATCAGGAAAGTGGGCACGCACTTGTGGTTTTTAATTCTTTGAAGCCTGATAACTGATTCCTTTGACACCTTGTGGTCACACAAGCTGGTGTGCTTCTTCAATATGGGCTTTGTTGCTTCTGAGCTGGATGGCTCCATGTTTACTTTCAAGTCTCTAAGACCCCAAATGCTGCATCATTTGATAGCGGGACACCATCAGCTTTCTTCACCACTTTTGCTTGTGCACACATTTGTCTTCAGTGATCATGTCAGGAAGGTGAGCATCATGGAATGCCAATATAACAGAAGAAAGTGTTCTTGCAACGAGGAAGTACTTGAGTGGAGGTCCAATGCCCATCTGCTGTCTTATTACTAACCCTATAAGTATATGCACATAGATTTATTCCCCCATCAGCATATATAAATATATTCACCTGTGTACATGCCTGTATTTAGACCTCTATAAATGCCCTTTACCCCCAGTTCTTTCCTCTATTTTCTTTTACTTTCCTCTTGGCACACTTCATGCTTTACCTCCATTAGGGTTTCAATATTTTCTCACTGTTACATTACTCTTGATCAATCCTTATCAGGACTCTCACACCTGTCTTGTCACAGATTTTGAGTTACTTGTTGTTCCCTTATCCCTGGGTTGGTCAACACCACCTCCTTCCCCCTCCTTCCCATCCCCCACCTCTCCCCTCATGGAACCATCAGTCCCATTGTTTTCTCCACCAGATTGATCATCCAGCCTATCTTATTTAGATATACCTGCAGAGATAACAATATGTTCCCAAAAAACCAAGACATCCTTAGATGAGGCAACCAAAGAAAATAAAACAATGATAACAACCAAAATAAAAACCAATGTTCAAAAGTATATCTATAAATAAGTAATAATAATAATAATTGGACCTGTAAATAGTCCAAGGTCTATTTTTTGACCTCCAGAAGTGTCCCCCGGTTGAGTTGGATGGGGGGTCCCCAAAGTATATTCTTGGCACAGGGAGCCAATGAAGGGGTCTGAGATCCCAAACCCGATCCCAACTACATGGTCAGCCACCTCTCCCCCCCAGGGGAGGTTGCTTTGTAGGAAAGCACCGAAGCTGCAGCACAGGGTGTGGGAAATGCCAAATCAGAACACACAAGAACAAATGAATGGGGAGGAAGAGAGAATGGAGTGCATCCTGGCTCACTGAGCCTTGGGGAAGATAAACCCACTCAGAGCAACCAATGCCCAGAGAGCCCCACTATGAAACTTGGCATCTGTCACTGACACAAGGCCCTATGCTGACCACAATGGAGAAACAGGGTCGGGACTGTACCCTTTCTGGCCCAACCACACCATGGCAAAATACTAAGGATGTGCAATAGAGCATGGAGTTCCTGAGGAAGTGCCAGGATGTATTTTCATTATTACAAATTGAACATAATTAAAGCATAGTGATTAATTACAAACCGAATATGTAATTATGATATATATTGTGAAATATTTATTTCTAATTACAAATAAATGAAATTTTGTCTTGAAGCATGGTGTAGAATGCGTAAGAGTCTTCATGCCAGGTACTCATATGTGGGCATATCTGCATGTGAGTGGACCCACCTGGAGATGACAGAGGAGCGGTGTCTCAGTTCCTACGACCATGGGAAATATATGTTTTCCGATGGTCTTAGGTGACCCCTGTGAAAGGATTTTTTGACCCTCAAAGGGGTTGTGACACACAGGTTGAGAACCGCTTGTTTAGAGTATTGAAAAGCAAGGGTGTTCCTTTGAGGACCATGGTGCAGCTGACCTCTGCCATGGTATTTACAATTGCCTCACATGCACATGAACATGGGATATTGAGGAAAAAAGACTGAGGAAGAATTGATGCATTTGGATTTGAGTACTGAAGAAGAGCATTGAAAGTGCCAAGGAAAAGGTAAAATGACAAACTGATCAGTCTTGGGAGCAATTGAGTCAGAGAGCTCCTTAGAGGCAAGGATGGCAAGATTTCTTCTCATATGCTTTGGACATCTTGTCAGGAGAAACCCATCCCTGGAGAACGATATCATGCTTGATAAGAGGTTAGAGCAAAGGTTAGAAAAGGCAAGATCCTGAAGGAGATGGATTGACAGCATGGCTGCTCCAATGGCTCGGGCACAGGACTAATGGAGAGGATGGTGCTGGACTGGGCAGTGTTTCCTCCTGCTTTACGTCAGGTCACTATGGGGTGGAGCTGGCACCTAGCAACAACAAAGAATCAAACCCATGATTTTATAACTGGGTGCTTCTCGTTCTCCAGATATTTTGTAAGCACAATCCACAATATTGACTGTGTTGTGATCCTAAATGAAGCCCTTTGCAGCTAGAACTCATAGACAGATTTTATTCTTAACTCAGATAATTTTCTATAGAGAAATGAAATTAGCAAAACTTCCCAACAGAAGGAGTTTTGGACTTTGATATCTGGCATATTTTAACCAAAGGTTGTCCATATGTCAAATACCATCAGGTTCAAGACTAAGTGTTAGGTTTAAGTCTCTGTCCACAAGCATTGAAGCCACACAGAGCAGCAGCTCCGTGTCCCTGAATTGGTCATGTGAAGTGATCCTTCATCACCAGGATGCTCAAGTATTTCCTGCTTAATAAGCAGAAAAGAAGAGTATTACATATTTGAAAACACAGAAGGGATGTGTCCCTGAAGACAGTGGTGTGTGATTGGCAGTTCCAGGTCACCCTGATTATACATTGATTTTGTCCCTTTGCTAGCAGCTTGGCAGATACCACTTGCAGAGCTTGCATCCTGCCGTGTGCTCCACCAGGTCAGCATGACATTTTTGTTATCCCCTCTCTGATTGTTGCCCACCACTGGGCTCTGGCGACTTCAACACTTCTCCATCTACTGAAATCCCCATGGCTGTCCCCTTTCGTTCTGAAAATAAGATTGCATTCATTCCACAAGGAAGACACATTTCTGTGAGTTGCATGTCAGCCATCCATTCCTGGGCAAAATCACACTATCAGTATTTAAACCGAACAAAACAAAGTTATTTATTTTAAGTGCAGCTAATAATTAAAACATGGGCTAGAACTTCTGAGCATTATTATCCTTGGTGGCACAGTAGATAAAGCATTGCTCTACCCATTGTAAGGTCAGCAAATCAAATCCACCGGCCAAACCAACAGGAGGAAAATGAGATTGTCTGCTCCAGTAAAGATTTGCAGTCTCAGGAAACTTAACTAGGAGCTCTACTCCATCCTATGGGGTCTATTCTTATGGGTTGGAATCTACTCGATGACAGTGGCTTTGTTTTTTAGACAATAAATCAGCCAGACGAGCCTCACCTTTTCCAGCAGACTTCTTATTTTTCAAGATAAACTAGTAATGTATACTTTGAAGTTCTAAAGAAAAAGAATTATCAATGCCATCTTTATGCATATTTAAAAACATATAAGTATTTTAGTCTTTGGCATATGGATATCTTTCTGATTTAAGTGAAAAGAAATTAATTAGAGTTTTATTTATGTGTCAGAAAAAATTAGATTCCTTTGTGAAACGTGGGCAAAACAACCAGCTGGGTGACTGATATTTTTCGCTTCTGAGAGAGTTCTGGCTTTGTATGGAGAGGACTTTGGTCTCTCAGATCTGATCCCCCCTGCAGCCCTCTAAACACTATATCAATTACGACTTTCAACTAGCCTAGGAAACATCCATGAAGTTAAGGCCTCACTAGGCTTTTAGACTGCTTTATGACATTCTCTCCTTTCTTTGCACAGGATGTCTGTATGTACTGTCTCTAAGCTTAAATCAATGACTTCTTTGCTTATAAGAAGTCATGTACAGTATATTGTGTTTCTCAAGGGTAATATCCATCCTTCTGGATATATTCCCCAAGTGAGAGAACTGTCAACATCTGTTTCTGGCAAGCTAAGAAAGGGAAGAGATGTCAGAGCCAGCAACTTGCTTCCTGTGGGAATAATTTTGGGTTTGTACACCTCCTTGACTGTTAATTTATAAACATGTTAACCATATTATTCTCTCTATCAAAAATTCATGCCAATTTTGAGCAGTCTTAGTTGGGGGTGGGGGAATCACATCACATTTCAAAAATCAAATTCTCAATTAAGGTTCCATTAAATGGAGTGGGGTTCAAAGAAAATTTAACAGAGACTTTATCATCTATTGTGCATTTAAAATATAAATTATGGGAATTTATTGTAAATAGTTTTTGTAAGGAAGAAACAAATTATTTTCATTTGCTCCCCACTTCTCCAGATGTTACATCCAAGCCCAACCAGATGTGGATGATAACTTGGTTGGCCTGGAATGAAGCCGGAGCCAGAAGCTGATGGAGTTTGAGTGTTGAGGTCTGATAACTGCAAAATTAGGAGAGAAAGCAGGAACTTGAAATTCAGGGCAACAGCTCATACCCATCAAGGTCTTGGTAGCCGGGAGAAAATCAAATTTTTGAAAGACCAGCAAACGCTTAAGGGAAGTTGGAGCAGACCGTTTTCTAGAGACTAAGCAACAGAGAATATTAAAGAGTTAGATGTATCTACACTTGAAACTTAAGTCAGACTCACATAAAGAATCTTTGTCTTGGATTGTTTCTGTAGATTTCACTGGGCATGGGTTATAGGAGTGAAAAGAAGGCAGCAGCGACCAGAGAGAAACACACAAGCTTTTTGGTATATGTAAAAATTAGGGACTGGATCTATGAGGTGAAGCCAGATCTGGAGATTTTGAACAGTCTTTTTGAGACAGGTGAAGTTGTGGGGGGAGTTTGAGAAGATGTCAGAATCTGCTCTCCAGGAGTCTGGCATTGGGGAAAAGTGAAAGTACCAGAAGGCAGGTGGTTGGCACACAGGAGGGTCAGAGGTCAGCAGTTGGGCAGAGTGCAAGATAAAATCAGGCTGGCAGTAATAGATAGGGTGTTTGTCATGATGCCAGGATTTCACCTTTAAAGGACCTGGGATGGTAGGCAGGAAATAGACAAGGAATGAGAGGAAAGACATAAACGTGTGTTCAGTTTAGGTTGAGATTAAGGCCTTGGGCATGGGGTTGGGGGTGGGAACAAAGCATTTAAGATCAGAGAGCAACCATGAATGAGGTACATGATAAAAATGTTCCACAGTCGGGGCTGAGCCCTGGTGGCGTAGTGGTTGTGTTCAGGACTGCAGCCCACAAGATTGACCGTTCAAATCCAGCAGCAATTCTCCAGGAGCAAGGCTGGGCTTCCTACTCCTACCAGGGCAGTGATGCCACAAAAAAACAAAACAAAACAAAATGTTCCACAGTAAAGATACTTACACTTGTATTTTGGTGGAGCACAGAAATTAAGCAAAGATTTGTCTTCCAGCTGTGAGGATTTATAGTAGCAAGGATGGGGGAAATTATTTAAGAGGACTTAGACAAAGTATTGGAATATATAAGAAGTGTGACTCCTAACAATACTTGAAGTGCAAACTGGAATTAAGATAGGAGCTATAGCCATGACAAAGAAATTATTATACCTTCTCTAATACAAAAGAGTCCTCAGTGACTTTTTTTTTATTAAAATCTTAAGTTTTATTGACATATATTTCACAAATCATTACAATGCAGTCCTTTCAACTTTTTGAAGAGTTGTGAAGTTTTGGCCACAATCAGTTTTAGAACATTTTCTCTTTCCCCTACTTACTATTACTTGCACCTTTCCATTTCCTAACAACACTCCTGCCATAACCATGAGAAAATATGAAAGCATTTGCCATCTCTATTGTTGACTATCCTTGGTTTCATGTAAATAAAAACATACAAAAAACCCCACCAAATCCCACTAACAATAACAAAATAAAACAGAGAAAACCTCAATCAAAAAGAAATCAGAAAATAGTAAAGATTAGAGAAGTTTTTTAAATGGATCAAAAGGGTGAGCAAATGATAAGGTGTTAAAGTTTTACCTACCTATGTCTGCACTTGTCCTCTTTCAAGTTCCCTGCTGTATGATAGCAAGGCTATTCACATCATCGATCAATTGTCAGATGGGAATCTCCAGACACTTAATTCACCCAGAGACATTGCAAACGGATTGGGATTTACACTGTCATCCATAGCCTTCTGCAAATTGGGTGCTCAGAATTTAAGCTCTAATGCTATTTCCTCCTCTGGTCTTGGATTTTATTATTTACAATCCTCAAATCACACAAGTTGACATGCTTCTTCCATGGACGTGGCTAACATCTCCTTTATATAGTAATGCTTACTTTTGAGACAAGTCTTTAAAATCTCAGGTTCTATTCTTTCTAATAACAGGGGACCATCAGATTTCTTCTCCATATGAAGAAATTTTTTGTCCTAGATTTGTCTCTAGAATCATTAGCATTCGCTGGGCTTTGCAGGAGCTTGTGCTTAATCCTTAGCTCCTGATGTTTTCTAGTTGTTACTCTAATTTATGCTGCAGTGCGATTATCTTACAATATTTCCTTAATCTTTTTAAAATCCTCCTATAAAAATGTAAATCCTAGTTTCTCTCCCATGGAATATGAGCAACCTTAGAGACTTACCATGTTTTTGCATATAACACGCTTATGATAATATCATGAAGAAAATACCTTAAGTTCACATAGGAAACTAACACAAGAGGGAGTTGTGAGGCTTGAAAACATGTATGACACATGTACTATTTGCATAAAAAATACAATATTGATGGAGGACAGAATGCAGGAGTGACACTGATTTCCAAGAGGAAGATAGAAAATGGGATAGAGTTTTCTCTGCTCTCTCTTGAAGTTCTTGTCCTGAGAACCTGGGCTGCATACTGTGAAGGTAAGGTACTATGGCGAGAACAAGCAAAGTAGCAATGACAGCCAAGATCAACAACCAGTCAATATGCTTGAGACTTTTCTGATAACTCCAGACCCAGCTACCATCTGATTTCAATAATATGCTAAACACCAGTAGGAATTACTTACCTATCTCCAGTCAGCCTCTGAACCATTATTACTACTACCCATTGCCATCTAGTTGATTTTAACTTAGAGTGACTTCATAGGACCATCTAAAATTGGCCGTCTAATTTCCAAGACCCTAAACATTTACAAAAGCAGATTTTCTCCTGCATAGGAGCTAGTGTATTTAAACCACCAATCTTTCAGATGGCCCCTTTAATCACTGCATCACCAGAACTGATTCATCACTACTCCTACTTCTACTACTGACTGCCAAAATAGTAATAACAACAGTAATAAATGACTGTGTCTTTACAGGAACCTTGAGGTAGTTTGTTATACAATAGATAATTAGATCAAATTTTGATGTCTGGAATGTGGATGTTGCTATAACAAAAACTGAAATCTTTGGTATGGGTACTAAATAGATGTCTGAGTAGATGTTGGTAGATACTCTTGGTGAGAGCTTTTAAAATGAAGAGATGGTTAATGGAAAGCACCAGGAAAGAGGGTTGTTATATCAATGCAGAAATTTGAGAAATTCCATTTTTACCTCAATATAAAATGAGAATTTTACTGTTGAACTGGAAGATTTTACTAAAGAGATTCTCAGACAACATGCTTGAGGTGTGTACTAGCTTAGTGCTACCTGTAATGAAATGAAAGACAAGAGAAAGACAGCTAAAGAATAAATTGGTAAGTGCATGTCATATAAAAGAGGGACTACTTTGGGGGCTAGAAAAGAATACTTGTTCTTGTTTTTGCCCTTCCCTTGATCATGAAATGATAGCATTAAATGATCCTTAAATAAGTGTGATAATAGTTGCATTTCCTTGGATAAAATCAGCTCAAGGGTGTTTTGTGTGTGTGTGTGAGTTTTATTGCTATTAGTTTCCCCTTTTGCTAAGTTGGTGAATTATGTTTATTTCCAGGCATTAATTCAATCTTGTTAAATAAAATTTCATTAGAATATTTGTGCTTGTTCTTTGGTCAGTTTAAAAGGGCGATTGGTCAAGCTTTCCTTTCCGGTCCCTTCCCACTCCCCAGTATTATACCAAGCTCGCAGCGGCTTCAAAGAAATAGGCTGAGTAATGTGCCCTCTCTTTGATTTTTAACAAAAACTTTGCAAAGAATTGTTACGTCTTCCATAAACTTTTCATGTAACTCACCAGTGAAGCCATGGAGGTATATACATATGTACAAATTCAAATATCTTAGGAAATATAGAAAGTCAGGTAATACAATTCTTGGACTTGCTTTAATGATGGTGCTTTTCAAGATATCTTAGTGAAACGATCGTAATGAGATAACATTCTTCTCAATGTTTCTGTCTTATTTTTAATATCTGTAGTCGCTTTAGTGATGTTTTTACATTAATTTACCTTAGTGGTAATATGAATCTTTACTCTTCTTTGTCACATCAGTGTAGACAGAGGCATAATTTTGTCAGTCTTTTCAGAGAACTGATTTATTTTATTCTTCTTTATTGTTGTTCTATTTTATATTTTTCAAATTTGCTTTATATACACATTTTCTTTCTTCTTGCATACTTTCGTGTCTAATTTGATCTAGCCTTTCTAATGTCTAGGAGTTTTTTGTTTGTTTGTTTTGTTTGTCTTCGGGGGGCATCACTGCCCCCTGGTGGGAGTGGGAGCTACCCAACATTGCTTCTGGAGAGCTGCTCCTAGATTTGAACCATCAAGCCAGTGGGTCACAGTCCCGCACTCCACCACTAAGCCACCAGGGCTCAGCCCCCTTGTCTAGGTTTTATATTACAGATTTAATCTTTAAATAAGAACAGTTAATTCTCCAAAATTTCCTCTCAACTGTATCCAAGAATTTTATTGGACTGGATTTTCATTTTCATTTAGTATAAATTCTTTCTAATTTCACTTCTATTTCCTTAGAGTTACTTGGAACTATTTCAATCCATTTTAAAATAGTTGGTGATTATTACAGTTACTTTTATTAATTTCTGTATCAATTCTGTCATGGTCAGTATTTGGTTGGTGCTCATCACCTTAAATTCAGTTCCAATTCATAGCAACCCTATCTACAACCAAAGGAGGTGCTGTGGGCACCATTCTCAAAGTGATTCCAGCCCCTGTGTCAATTGATCTTGTTGAAGATCTTCATCTTTTTTGAACACCCTCTGTTTTACCAAGCATCACCTCCTACTTCAAGGAATACTCTTTCCTGATAACATGTTTGAAATATATGAAATGAAGTCTCATTATTTGTGTATCTAAGGAACATTCTACCTGAATTTCCAAGATAGATTTGCTCATTCTTCTGGCAGTGTATAGTACTTTCAGTATTTTTCAATAACATCATAATTTGAATGCATCAATTATTTTGAAGCCTTCATATTCATCCCCCAACATTTATATAGCATACATCTGAAGCAATGGAAAATAAAATGACTTGGATCAGATGGACTTTAACCTTTAAATTTACATATTTCTCTGTAACACTTCAAAGAAGCTTTGTGTAGCAGATTTTTCCAATGTAATCAATGAGATTCCTGGATAGCTGCTCGCATAAGGATTAATTGTAGATCCAAGTAAAAAGAATGGTCTATTGGTCTAGTTGTTAAGATTTTGTTTTTCTTTACATTGAATTGTAATTCATACTTGAGATTGTAGTCTTTGCTTCAAATTCTCTTCGTTTTCAAAGAGAGTCTGTGACATCTGTGTATCAAAATAGCCACAAAGATGGATCTCGCATAATCTATGAAAAGATAACTGTCTTCCAATTTATTAGCATAGAGAAATTGGTGCTTCTATTGCTGCATCAGTTTGTTGGAATGCTTCAGTTAGTATTTCATTATTCCTGGAGTCTTGTTTCTCACTAAGGCCTTCAGTGCAGCCTGGAATCCTTCCTTCAATACCTGATTCTAGATTACATGCCAGTTCTTTATAGAGTTAGAATGTAGGCCAATTCTTTTCAGTACAGCAACCCTATGTATTCCTTCTATCTTCTCTGGACATTTTCTGCAATTTTCTGACCATAAAATCCTCCGATATTTCAAATCCAACTGTAAATTTTTCTTCAGTTCTTTCAGGTTGAAATATGTTGAGCCTGTCCTTTCCTTTTTGTTCTCTAATGCCAGATCTTTACACAGTTCATTCTAACACTCTATTTTAAAAGCCTTCTCAAGTTTTGTTTGGAATTTTCTTTTTCTTTTTTTTTTCAATCGGGGACTCTTACAGTCCTTATCAAAACCCATGCATGTATTCATTGTGTCAAACACATCTGTACATATGTTGTCATCATCTTTTTTCAAAACATTTCCTTTCTACTTGAGCCCCTAGCATCAGCTCCTCAAAATCCCCTGCCCCTATGGCCCCTTGATAATTTATGACTTCTTTTTTTTATGTCTTACTCTGACTGCTGTCTCATTTCACCCACTTTTCTGCTGTCCATCACCCTGGGATAAATCAATCATTGTCATTGGGTCCCCTTTACTCCCCCCACCCCCTTATCCTTACTCTTCTAGTATTGCTGCCCCCCTTATTTGTCCTGTGATGTGTATTTTGGGGGGGAGGCATCACTGCCCTCTGCTGGTGGGGATAGGAGGCCAGCCTTTACTCCTGTGGTGCCACTGCTGGAATTGAACCTCCATCCCAGTAGGCCGCAGTCCCACGCACAAACACTACACCACTGGGGCTCAGTGCCTGTGTTTTTTTGTTTGTTTGTTTGTTTTACGTGTGCTCCTGTGATGTTTATACGTTCTGGATTCCTGTGTTGTGAGCTCTTATCTGTACCAGTATACATGTTCTGGTCTAGCCAGATTTGTAAGATTTAATTGGGGTTATGATGGTGAGGGGTGGGAGGTGCAGGAGAGAAGCATTAAAGATGAAGGTTGTGTGTTTCGTCGGTGCTATACTGCAAGCTGGCTGATTCTTCTCTTCTTTGTAGCCCTTTTGACAGAGGTTGTCCCATTAGCTACTGATGGGCTTTGGTTCTCCACTCTGCCTTCCCCCTCATTCCCATTGATATGATTTTTGTTTGTTTGTTTTGCGTCTTTGACGCTTGATACCTGATTCCATTGACACCTCATGATCACACGAGCTAGTGTGCTTCCTCCTTGTGGCCTTTGCTGCTTCTCAGCTAGATAGCCACTTGCTTATCTTCAAGTCTTTAAGACCTCACATGCTCTATCTTTTGATAGCCAGGCACCATCAGCTTTCTTCACCACATTTGCTTATGCACCCACTTTGTTTTCAGAGATCATATCAGGCAAGGTGAGCATCACAGAATACCATGTTAGTATTCTAGTAACTGTTAGTAACTGTTCTATTAACTGTTCTGGTAGCAGAATTGTTCTTGCATTGAGAGAGTATTTGAGTAGAGATCCAATGTCCGTTTGCTGCCATAATATTTTATAAACAAATATATGCACATTGATCTATTACCCTGCTAGTATATATAAATATATTTACATATACATGTCTGTATTTAGACCACTATAAATGTCCTTTGTCTCTAGTTATTTCCTCTATTTCCCTTTTTACATTTTTCCTGTCCCACTATCATGTTCGGCCTTCATTTGGGTTTTGGCTATTTCTCTCAGCTACATTGCCTTTGATTGAGCTCCCCCCATTCCTCCCCCACCCCAAGCATCCTATATCCTCCTTGCCATCAATTTTAAGTCACTTATTCTTCCCTTGTCCCTGGGTTTGCTGTCACCCCCTCCTCTCATCCCACCTTTATCTCTCCCATGTCCTCCCACCCCACCCCAGAACAATTGGTTATCTCCTCTGGATTATTCATCCCACCTATATGTCCAGATAGACATGCTTAGACAATATTATGTGCAAAAACAAAGCAAAACAAAACATAACCAAAAAAAAAGAAGACAAAAAAATAAATGAATTTCATTAAGCTATTTTATTTTGACATGCTTCCATGTGCTTCAGCTACTCTTAGTTCATACCTTCTTCCCCCCCCCCCAACCTTTTTTCTTTGAGCATCACTGCCCTCTGGTGGTCGTGGGAGCTACCCAGCACTACTCCTGAGAGCTGCTGCTGGATTTGAATCTCCAAGCCCGTGGGCCGCAGTCTGGCACTCAACCACTGGGACTCAGCCCCAGCTACTGTTATTTCAAGTGCAAGTTTCATGTCTTCTGACATCCACTGTCATCCACTTTGATTGTTTTTTAAATATCATACATTTATAATGATCTTTTTGTTTCTTTACATATGATGCCCTCCATATCATTCAACAATTTGTCTCGATATCATTCATAAGTGTTCAAAGAGTCAAATCTGTTCTTGAAATGGTTTCTAAATTCAGGTATGATATATACAAGGTTGCATTTTAACTTTTAAGAACTTAGAAAATGTTTATTTAATTTCAAGCTGAACTTGTATATGATGGTTGGTTTCATAGTCCATTCTTGATCTTGTTTTGACTGATGATATTGATTCAACTCTCATTATCTCTTTCCACTATCTCCAGAAGGATGAGAAGGCTTTTAAAATAGAGTATTAGAATGAAATATAGTCAAGTTTTACATATCCCATCTGATGAGTTCCACATATATAGCCATCTTTATACTGCTGAAGAAACGTATTTGCAATGAAGTCATTTGGTATTGCAAAATTTTGTCATATAATTTCCAGCTTTGTGTTTATCACTCAGTCATCTTTTCCAACGACTAAATGTTTGTTTTCAACTTCTTTATTCTAATTACCGGTAATATTGTACACATCTTGATTGCATGCTTTATCAATCTCTGATAGAAGTTTGTGTACTAATAACTAACTTTAGCCCCTGGGATTAGTGATTAGTTTTGGGCTACTTACCATAAGGTGAGTAGTTTTAAACCATCAACTTCTCCTCATAGAGCCTTGGTGGGATACTGGTTATGTGCTGTGCTACTCATGTAGCTCCAGAAAGTAAAAAACAAGAAGCAGATTGATGGAGCAGGAGGGCCACAGGCTGGTGGATGTAGAACTGAATGAATCTGAAATCGCTTAATGAATCAAAGATTGGCAGCTCATGGTAAGTCTGGGAATTTGCAAGAGATTGAGGAAACAGATGTAGATTCCAGAGCCAGCAGCTGAAGACAGAGCAAGTGAAAGAGAATTTTCACTGACTCTTAGGAGAAGAGTCACACTTAAAAGAAGACATCTCAGGGCTGAGCCCCGGTGGCGTAGTGGTTGTGCGCGGGACTGCGGCCCACTGGGTTGGAGGTTCAATTCCAGCTCCCAGGAGCAAAGGCTGGGCCTCCTACTCCCACCACCTGAGGGCAATGATGCCTAAAAAAAAATAAAAAATAAATTAAAAAAAAAACAAAAAAGAAGACATCTCAGGCTGAGCCCCTGTGGCATAAGTGGTTGAGGGCGGGACTGCAGCCTGTGGGGTTGGGGGTTCAAATCCAACAGCGGCTCTCAGGAGCAGTGCTGAGTAGCACCCACGACCACCAGAGGGCAGCAAGGCCCACAGAAAAAAAGAAGACATCTCCAGTCTACACTCTGCTTGACAGGATAGACTCCCTCACTGCCCACACAGGTACCATCGAGTTGGTATAAAATTTAATCATCACAGTTGTTCTTTTCAAAATGGCCACTATCAGAAAAATTTATCTCATTAATTCTTAGCTTTCAATCTTTACATTAGAAAGCAAAACATTTAACCACCATGCTTTCAGGGCACCTTAATTGGGTGATAGTGTTGCTTAATGTTTTTTTTTTTAATCATTACTGTTTACTTGTTCTAAGTTAAAGTCTCCATATATGTTTGAGGATTCATCTATATTTCCTGAGAATTTTTTTTTTGAAATCTCTGTTAGTCAGACTGGGTACTATCAGTAATGCTTATTTATGTATATATAAAGAGAAAAATTTATATCAATAAAATGGCTCAAACAGTTATAGAAACAGATAAATCCAGCGAAATTTCAAGCCCCTAGGTCACATGTTAAACCCCCAGCTAGAGTCTTAATATCTAACTCTTGTAGCTTAGGGAGTCACAGAGGCTAAGCAGAACACTCTAGGCTGCAAAAGTGGAGGAATGAAAGTACAGCAGCTTTGGTTTGTGGTGAATCCAGTATCAGCAAAAACACCACAGGCTATAAATGTGGATAAATTCTAGGTCAGCAGGTCAAGAAAAGCAACTGAACATACGATTGTCTTGTCAGATGGCAGGTCAGGCAGCTGATGGTTCCCAGGAATGGTTGGCAATATGGCAGGCTTTGGACTCAAGTCTAAAAAACCAGAGGTCAACCAGCTAGATACAGGATTTGGACCAACCTATAAGCAACAAGCATTCCTAGATCATCCTAATGCAGGAAGTATTCCACACCCAAAAGGAGAAGTCCTTTTACTTTTATGTGGCCTCTGACTTCAGTAAGAAGAGTGCTCTGCCCTACTCTTCTTACAGCTGCTCGGCAGTACTCAGCAGTTCATATTGTGGAGGCGGTTTCAAAGTGTCCGGTCACATCATGGGGCCTCAATTTCTAAACCACTGAGAATCCCACAATCATGGAATCTGTATTTTGATGTTTTTGAATTGTTATGTCTTCTTAATTAATGGATACTTTGTCTTTATAAAATACCCCTTTTATTGCTTGTTATATTCTTCGTCTTGTACTTTAATTTCCTGACACTTCTGTGAACAAACTTTTTTTATATGCTTAATGTTTGCATGTTAATTCTTCATGATTTTACTTTAATCTGATGTATATCTTCATACTTGAAATTAATTTCTTAAAAACAGCATATAGATAGTTCCTGCTGATTATCAGACAATCCCTGTGTTTGACACATTTAGTCTACTTTTATGTACTGGAATTATTCATATGTCTCTAGTAGATATACACAGCATACTAAGAAAGTACTGTTACAAAATTATAGAAACAATTATTAAGTAAATTGATCAAATTGTGAAACTGTTATTTCTTGATATATCCCCTTTCTGGATCTATATTCTTCTGAAGGCTGCATTTTCACATCTCTGACACTTCTTTGAACAATTTTGCACTCTCTGATGTACAGAACAACAAAACAACAGTTTCGCATGCTTGAGGGACTCAAACATTGGTCCTAGTAGATGGTCTATGAGTTTGGGGAATGAAAATAATCTGAATGGGCAAGAGCAAACTGTGAGGTGGACACTGTAAGCTTTCCCAATAAGATGATGAGACACCTACACGACTCTTGGATGAATGAGTAGGTCTGGAGTCATGATGGAAAAAAATTCCTTGGTGAAATTTTTTGGAGCTGTCCTCATCAATATGCAAATAAAATTATTTGTGGTCTTCCTTCTTAGGTCCATGAAAGAAAATAATCTTTTTTTTTTGGGGGGGGGGATCACTACCCTCTGGTGTGAGTGGGAGGCCCAGTCATGTTCCTGGAGAGCTGCTGCTGGATTTGAACCACCAAGCCAGTGGGCCGCAGTCCTGCACTCAACCAGTATGCTACTGGGGTTCAGCCCAAAAAGAAAATAATCTTAAAGACAAATAAAATATTGCATAAGTCAGTGTTACCAGTTTCTGTGCAGCAAATATTTAATATGACTCTCTAAACCATTGTCATTGTTATTCCCATTAAGCCTATGTGTGAAATCATACAGATTGGGTGCACGTCTTCAATTTTTCTGGGTAAAAGAATGCAAGACAAGATCTTGATCAAAGTATATGGTTCAGTTATGAGTGCTTACTAATGGACTTAAATGTGGTTGTGAAATTTTGAAGCTCTCCTGTAGAGATTGGTCAGTTTTCCACCCTGTCCCCAACGAAGGGAGCTATATCAGAAGTAGAAAGGGAGGGAGCCTCATTACGAACAAGAAAGAAGAGCCAGGAATAGAGCAAGTCACAACCAGATACAGAGAAGCAGGCGTCCTGGCTCTTCACAATAAGCTGCAGTGCTTTAACACAGGAGGTTCACTTATGAATGAAGTGCCTCTAGACATCCCATTGTGGAGGCTAGGTTTGCTGACTCATGGAGCTAAAGTTGAATCTCTTAGAGTGAAAGCTTATAGAGGAGTCACTTGCCCTTTTGAACATTTGTTGAAAGCCCTAAAGTAGCTTTGTAACATGTTGAGTAGAGCAGAGGCCAAGGGGCCAAGTGGCTGAAAGACCAGGGGCTAGAGTAGCGGTTCTCAACTTTTTGGGGTCAAATGATCCATTCACAGGATTCACCTGATTCACAACAATAGCAAACTTACAGTAATGAAGTAACAATGAAAATAATTGCATGGGTGGGGAGACACCACAACATGAGGAACTGTATTAGAGGGTTGCAACATTAGGAAGACTGAGAAACACTGGGCCAGGAAGAAACAGTGCTAGGTAAAGAACTGTGTCTTAAGCATTTCTGAAGCTGAATTCTAACCTTTTAACTTCACTAATAAAGTTCATAACTTGTGCATATCATCTGTAAGTTCTTCAGTGGATTATCAATAGCAGCTGAGAAGTAAAGAGAGCTTTCTGGTGTCAGAATTGGTAAGAAAGATTGGAGGATGAATGCATATTTGGCTTCAGCCTCAGAGAAATCAGCCTTAGGCTGATGCTTTTGATTATCCTTCCCCGTGTGAAATCAAAGGAGGTCATGTGCTGCCCCATGCCCTTTTTGACATATGTCAATAAGAAAGGATGTGGGGTATGAAAAGAGGAGAGTCAGAGAGTATATTTGGTGTTACCAACCCAAGCTCTATCTAGAAAAATGCAAGTATAACAGAATTTCAATATTCCTTTCTTAGATATGTCCAAAGGATAGTCAAAAATGTCTCATGTTTTCTTAATTAATAAATAATACTTAATTACTTGGCTTCCTTGTCTTTGATATAGAGGTCAGACCTGGATCCTGTGAATCAGAGACAAAAGAGATTATTTTGAACTGTGATCTGGACTTGAACGTGAGGATTATCATGAAAAGTTCCCTGATAAAGATCCCAAACTTTATGGTAAACAGCATGGAGAGTGACCATATGAACTGTTCTGATCTCACTATTGCCAAGAGACAGGGTTCACACATGCCCCCATGGGCCATCTTTCTTTACTTATTTTGACACTAACTATTACTCCTATTCCACACTACTTATACACTAGGTTCAATAATTCATTGTAATGACTACACAAACTCACAGACCATTCACGTGATTCAGAGGGTTTATTAGAGAGGTCAATAGGTCCAGATCAGTAAAGAGTAAGGATACAGTCATTAACACAGCCACATCTTTCTCCAGGCAGCAGCCAAGCCTCTCTCTGGTCCTCAACCTCTGTGGCAGCTCCATAATCTCCTGTTAACTGGAGCAAAGAGAGTGGAGAAGAGTTTAATCTGCCAATCAGGTTAGAGTCAAACCTGTGTTCATGTGGGCATAGCATTTTCCTGAGGATTCTGGGAACTCCTGTCTTCCTTCCTAGAAGCAGAACACACACCCTCTCTGCCATCCCTTTCTTGCTGTTGAGACACTCAGAGAGCTGGAGGAGACATGGAAGCTTGTGCCAGCATTGAGATGCTTCTGGCACACGTGTAACCACAAGATCTTCTTACCCACTGACCTGTGACCTTCCTGCACTTGGCATCATTGCATGCGCTGAGTGAGTCTAAAGGGGAATTTCTGGACTGATATCAGATTTGTGAACTTGATCTGGACAGAGTTGGGATGTTTTCTAAACATACAATTGTTCTTTTATATAAAGCTCATTCTTATACACCTATGAGTGCCCAAGAGTTTGTTTCTCTAGTCAACCCAGACTAACATTGTCTCTCAGCTGCATGGTCCTCTGGTCTCTGCCTTCCTGGATCAGGAACAGGAAGCCTGCCTCTTATCTGTCTCACAATCCCATAAAATTGATGTTGTTCCTCCTGCTCTGCTCCATTGTCTCCATGCCACAGTCTCTGATGCCACTTTAGAAAGAGATCTGGAATGTGCTCTTCAGATGGTCTCTCTGTCTGAGATGGTCTCTTTGTGTTTGAGATGACTCTTATACATTAAAGAATGCATTTGATGGAAGTGTGGTTTTGTTTTTTGGTTGACCATATCCCTAAAGAAAGCAACAAAATGGTGTCTTACATCACCTACTCTGGTAATGGAGTCTGAAAGATACATACCACCCTTTTAACTACAGACATAAAGTCCACAATGAAAATAGTCCCATAGGAATTATGGTCAGAAGGTCATATTAACTAACTACATCTCAAAGTTCTTGATGGGTCTTGACATGACCCATTCCTGCAGAAATTCTAGAATTCCCAAAGCATGGGCAGTTTTAATGTTTCCAACATCCCTAGCCTCCAAACATATTTAGAGAAATTAAATTACATGAGGACCATGGAAAAGTTCAAGAAACCCTACTCTCCCTCCCTCACAAATCTTTAAATAACTTATAAATTATTATTTTTCTTGTTTTACACTGACCAGTGTTTTCTTTCATCCAATTTTCTGTTGTTTGCCCCCCAGAGAGAGGGTTATATGTAAATCATTGTGATCTGTTCTCCCTTTCTCTCCCCACTTTTCCCTTACCCTCCTGGTATCACTACTCTCATTATTGGTCCTGAGGAGTTTATCTGCCCTGTATTCCCTGTGTTTCTTATTTGTTTCCATGCTCTGGTCTAGCTGGACGAGTAAGGTAGAATTGCGATTGTGATAGTGGGAAGGAGGAAGCATTCAAGAACTAGAGGTAAGTTGTATGTTTCGTCGGTACTATAGTGAGCCCTGATTGGTTCATCTCTTCCTTCTGACCCTTCTGTAAGGGGATGTCCAGTTTTCTACAGATGGGCATTGAGTCCTCACTTTGCACCCTCCCTCATTCACAAAGATATGATTTTTTTGTTCTGGGTCTTTAGTGCCTAATGCCTCATCACATCTGCAACTCATGATCACATAGCCATGTATTTCTTCCATATTGACTTTGTTGCTTCTCAGCTAGATGGTCACTTGTTTATTGTCAAGCCTTTCAGAGCCTAGGTGCTATATCTTTTGATAGCCAGGCATTATCATCTTTCTTCACCACATTTGTTATGCATCCACTTTATCTTCATTGATTTTGTCAGGAAGGTGAGCATCACAGAGTGCCAGGTTACTAGAACAAAGTGTTCTTGCATTGAGGGAGTACTTGAGTAGTGTTCCAATGTCCCTTTACTACCTTGATACTTAACATATAAATATATGTTCATAGATCTATTTCCCTATCATTACATATAAATATATTTGCATATGTACATCTCTGTATTTAGATCTCTAGAAATGCTCTTTGCCCCCTTGTTCTTTCCTCTATTTCCATTTACTTTCCTCTTGTCCCACTATCAGTTTCAGTCTTCACTTGGGTTTCATTAATTCCTCTTGGTTACATTGCCCTCAATCAAGCGCTAACACGCATGCTATTTGCATGCCATTGATTTTAGATCACTTGCTGTTCCCTTGTTCCTTGGTTTGTTCACTCTCACTTCCTTTCCCCACCTCCCTTCTCCCACATCCGCTCCCCCCACCCCTCCGGTCAGTCAACCATTGGTCTCATTGTTTTCTCCTCCAGATTGTTTATCCCACCTATCTTATCTAGATAGACATACAGAAACAAAAATAAGCATGAAAAACAAGGCAGAGTAAAACAAACCAACAATAACAACAACAACAAAAAAAAACCAAAACCCCAAACAACAACAAAAAGGAAAGCCTGCAAATACTTCCAGATCTGTATGTTAAATTTTAGGCAGGTTTTCTGATTGAGACTGATGGGATCTTCTGGCCCCAAAGTCTATTTTTGGTACTCCCTTGAGACTTCATTTCTTTCCTCCCCTTGATGCTCTGTTGCACACCTTAGAGTTGTTCCCCTAGTGTGATGGTGTCAGCTTGGGCACAATTCCTGCAGTGTGCCTTCATTGTTATCCCTTGTAGTGCTATGGGTCACTGAGGGACATTTTGTATAAAAGTGGGACCAGCCCTGTGGTCCTCTCTGTGCATTGGGTGCTCTGAGCAGAAATATTGTCATCGGGGCTTGGGGGACTAGGATGTGCTCCACTCTCTGTCTCCTTTCCTCTTGGTTTGCTGCTGTGTGCTCTGATCAGATACTCTCTGAACTGCAGCCTCAGTGCTGTTCTCTGCAATGCACCCCTGTAGGAGGGGATGGGGGTTGTCCTCATAGTTGGGATAGGGATCTGCTCCAGTTATGTTGTAGTAACTAATGTCTAGTCTTCTGTGACACATATTAACACCAGCCCCGGCCACAGTCCCCCATTGCAATGGAAGAGAAAATTGAAAGTCCTAGGTCATCTTCATAAATTTTTGTTTACAGATTAGGCCATTGTGGTCCATAGAATTGTAACTCATTACATTTTGAAAGTAGATTTTTGAGGTCCTTCTCTATTATTTTATTTTATTTTTAGCATGTTTTTAAAATGTGCCTTCTCATAATAAATGAGACATAGATACACAACTGTCCCTGAACCTCAGAGAATTTACTAGGCAAAACCATCCTGAAAGGTCTCTTATCCCTGACCAGCCGATCCATCAGCTTCTGACACCAGTCACTTGCATCAATATTTTTATCCTTTCTTTTGAACTTTAACACTAGAATAAAAAAATAAATATTTGGACAAATCTGATGGCGCCAAGAAGCAGTTTAAGGCAGAGTCAAACAGGAAGCTAGTTAAACACCCCAAATCTGCCAGTGCTCAGAATCTGGAAACCTGGCTGGGCACCAGTGAATAAGGGTAAGTTGAAGGCCAAAAAACTCAGGAGTTACTCAAGGTAGGAGTGAGCAAGTGGGTTCTTGAGGTCAAATGAAGTGGAGCCAGGAATTTAAAAGGTCAGGCTGAGTCAGTGTCACCATGGAGTGAAAGCATCAGGGTGAGTCTAGTGGCCAGGCAGGATTTGTTTGTCCACTGGCAGCTGCAGCCAGAGTCAGAGGTAACCTAGCAGTGAGCAGCATCAGTGAAGCAAGTGAGCTTTCAGAGAGGTTTTTAAATGTAGGAAGCATTGTTGCTTCCTTTTCATGAATATATTTTAATGAATAAAATTATTTGGGATGACTTGATAGCATTACCTAGACCATGTGATACCTTTCTACCCTAAACTAATACAACTTTTGATTGTAGTAAGTAGAGAACACAGGCATTACACAAATGAATCTCAACAACCGCCAGAATAAATGACTTGATTTCAACTTAAATGTGTCCACAATATTTTCTAGAGCTACCTTTGTTTCCTTTTGTCAGGAATTTTGATCTCTCCTTTGGATAAATGCCATAAAAGAGTTACATTTTTGTGGAGACTTATAACCAAATTGATCTGATCTCTGAAAAGACATAACAGAATCTCAGGCAACACTCTCCTTCTAAACATACTTGTATTTTTTTCTTGCCTTATATTGGTGACTCGTTTTATTTTCAATTATAAGTTGCTTACTATATAAACATGTAACGAATAGTATTGATATAATGTTTTAAAAAAAGCATTGCCTCATTATACCTGGGAATCTGAGATCTATTGAATGTGTGTATGAAGAAGACAGGCATCCCCAGCATCAGAAGGGGAAATCAGAAGCCCTATGATGGTGAGCATGAAGGGACTTACACACATATATGCGTAATTGGATTTGTGTGGTAGATGGGAAGACAAATAGGTAAAGAATGTAGGTTGTTCTAATTAATACATTTAGTGAGGGGATTCTATTTTCATTCTGACACATGACATGAGAAAAGGCCTGACCAATTAGAAATTGTTTCTCATTTCAGCTTACAAGGGGCAGAATATGTACAAATGGAGAGAAGCACCACATCAGGTGATGTTGGCAGGGCCTCTGTTTTGAATTTCTGATAATTTCAGGCACACCGTTTGAATCCAGATACCTTACTCTTCTAGATTATTCTTTAGCAGCTCTGTGGACCCACATGTGGACAAGCAGTTGGAAATATACATTCCTTCTCACAATTTTTGCGCTGAACATATTATTTACTATTATTAATTTAGATTTAAAACATATATTGCCATATTTTTCAGGCCATAAGACATACCTGACCATTAGACACACCCAGTTTTTAGAGTAGGAAAGCAAGAAAAAAATATTCTGAACCAAATAGTACCAGTACACTAAAATATTTATTAAAACAAAGCGAAAGACAGTGATATTTAACAGCATAGGCTCAAAAGTGGTGTTAAGAACCATCATCACTTTCATTAACAAATGGGGGGAGGAGTGTGCTGTGCTGATCATGTGACCTGACTGACACTGAAACTCCAGGAGGCGGGGCTTCCCCCTGAACACACAGCAATCCACAGCATGCAAACAGCAGCAGACAGTAAGTAGGCACATGGGATCATAAACAACGCTTTTGGAATACCACACCTTCGGACCATAAGACATACCTTCATTTCCCACCCACTTTGGGGGGAACAAGTGCTCATATCATAGTTCAATCATATCAGGCAGAATTGTACAATTGCTAACACAATAAATTTCCAAAGTTATTTTCTCTTCCTGAATTCCTTGACGTCCTCGCCCTTTTACTCACTGTCCACCACTTTACTTCCACCCCTCAAAGCCCAACACCCTATTCTATTTGCTTACTTGTCCCTATCAGCTCATTAGTCTCAGGTTTCATATACCAAAAACCTCCCAGAAAAATATCCAATGCCACTTCAAAAGGGTGACCTCTAATCACATAACCCCTCTGAGATACACCCCAATATGAACAAACAAAATAAAAATAAAACTACAGAAAATATTGGCAGCTAGATCAGATGCAGCATGCACCAGAGGGGAGATCGGCTGACAAAAGATTTACAGTTCAAATCAGGTCTGTGCCTTGGACCTACCGCACTCACCCTCCAGTGCCCTGCTTAGTAACCCCTTTCCTCCCTCCCTCCATTTTGGACAAAGGGAGTGCCCCAGAGGCTGGTTTCCAGTGTAGATGCCACAAATGAATCCTGGGCTCCCACGGTCTTCTACGGACCAGGTTCACACACTTTAGGCTCTGATTCCCTCTCTTCATGGCAGCACAGTTAACAATAGGAAAAAGAGAAGATTGAATTTTTAAAAAAACAACAGAAAAACCCCTCTGATATATACGCACAATGGAATATTATGTATCCGTGAAAAGCAGCAAGGAAAAGGAAATACCTCATGATGTGGGAGACCTGATGCTAAATGAAGTCCGTCAATCACAAAAGGACAAATACTGCCTGAGTCCACTGCTGCCGGAACAAGCGGCAGAACGGAACAAGCTCAGGCTTGTGGAGCCTCCTGTGTGCTGGCTGGGGGCCAGGTAGCCTGGTAGAGAGTCAATGAGCCACACCAACTGCTCTAAATTCACAGGGGCCGTTCTATCCCAGGACATTGGCTGGACGGCAGTGAGTTAGGTGGAAGCTTTGGTGATTGCACTTGAAGGTCACATAAGACAAACATCGTTCTATCCTCAGAATTAGTTTGTTTTAAGTATTTCGTATGTATAAGCTAACTGAAGGCCCCTGATGAAATAATGAAGTAGGCACCATTCTTATGGTTATTTTATAGATGAGCAGACTCTACAGAGATGTTAATTAAATTACTTAAATCTTTCCTTTTCTCAAGAGGAAAACAGAGCTTTCTTCTCCTGTGGAGAGTTACAGTCTCCAAAACTCACAGGGGCAGTTCTATTCCCCGACAGTGGCTGGGTGGCAGTGAGTTAGGTGGAAGCTTTGGTGAATGCATTCTTGACCACCTACGTTCTGATGCAACTATATTCTATTAATATATTTGTATGGTTCTTGCCTCACTACTCATTCTTTTGAGACTGTCTGGAGATTCTCATGGATTTAGATGCTGGGCACCACGAGGCTGTGGTAACAAAATTTGACTGCCTTCAGAAAATATAAAACTTAAGATAAAGAACATTTATAAAATGCAACAATTCGAAAAACGTATGTACAGTGGTATGAGATTATTGTTATTGTCTAATCCAGGGGTCCTCAAACTACAGCCTGAGGGCCACATTCGGCCCACCGAGGACATTTAGCTGGCCCGCTGGGTGTTTTTGCCTGCCTCTCCCTTCCTGCTTAGCGGATGACTCATCCCAACCCGCAGTTAATTTGTTTATAGTTTGCTTTTTTGAAACGGTAGTCCGGCCCTCCAATGGTCTGAGGAACAGTGAACTGGCCCCCTGTTTAAAAAGTTTGAGGAACCCTGGTTAATCAATGGTTTGTTTACTTTCTAAAAATACAAACTACAATGTCAAATAAGATATATAAAAATGGTAATTTCCAGTTCAAACAAACAAGCAAAATGGCAGCGGCACCTGGGAGACTGATGTTCTCTCCTCCATTAGACACTGAGATAACGGCTGGGACAAATGGCACGCCCTCGGCCGCTGCCGCCTCTGCACCTTGAAATGGGCTGTGTCCAAAATGTGTGGTCACTTCATGGAACAGCTAGGGGAGGCGTTGCCAGCGCGACTGGGGAGCCTGCGCTGCTGGACGCACAGTGGGTGTTCGCCCGGACTCCACCTCTTTCCGACACCACACCCTGGCTCTAGGAGGGAAAGAAGACATCCTCCTCACACCCCCGCACCCCACCCCCCACTTCCAGAGGTAAGAATCACCCATAGAATTCACCTTCGAGATTGACACTAATGCCTTCTAAAGAAAGGCCGCGGTCACTGCCAGCAAGACTATTCTGGCTCAGAGCAGCCCTTTCGAACTGCCCGGTGGGCTTCAGAGACCACCGGGTGCCTAGATGTTGTCATTTACTAGATAGCGCTGCCCAGTAGAAATACAAGGCAAGCTACGTGTGCAAACTTGTACTTTAAAAATTGAAACAAATTGGTGACATTAATTTTAGAAGCATCTTATTTTATTTAGCACAATATACCAGTGCCCAAAGTATCTAAATAGGTAATAATATAGACACTAGTGGGGTATTGCACATTCTTTTGTCCCCACTAAGTTTATCCAATCAGATGTGTTATATTTGCAGCTCCTCTTAATTTGGACATTAAACATAAAGTAGACATGACAGCGCAGCAGACAGAGATTCTGAAGAATACTCCAGGAAAAGGTATTTCTGGAAGCCAATCACCTTGGTAGCTCTTGTTTCCTTTGTCTGCTTTAGAAAATTATGTAAGAGGAGTGAACATGCTTTCCCTACTAGTCAAAAAACATACGGAAATTAGTTTGTTTTTAACCCCTTGAAGACGATAGTTTTTGGTAGGAAGGCGCTGTAAAATGAGGGATTAGTGCCTGGTATAAAGAATCCATAATCTATACATACCTCTATATTATCTGCTTCACCTCCAAAAAAACCCCAAACATTGTTATATAGTCAGTTCCAACTCAAAGGACCCCATAGGACAGAGTAGAGATCCTCATTTGGGTTTCCGAGGCTGTGCATCTTTAGGGGAATATTTTGTGTGTGGCAAGGATGATGAATTTGAACCTTTGAGCAGCCCAGCACTTAGCCAACAAAGCCACTAGGGCACCTTATGTATACCAACTCCCAACTCACTGCCATGAAGTCGATACCAACCCATAGCGGCACTATAGGACTAGGTAGAGCTGCCTCTGTGGATTTCTAAGACTGTAACTCTGCATAGGAGTAGAGAGCTTCTTTCTCCTTCAGAGTAGTTGCTAGATTGAAACTATTGACCTTGTGGTTAGCAGCCAGATGCTACTATCAATCCTACCTTAGCTACAGCTATATGTAAACCAAAATTCAAATTCACTACCATTGAGTAGATGTCTACTTATAGTGACCCTATGGAACCTGGTAGAATTAATTGCCCTTGTGAGTTCCTGAGACTAAATTTCTACAGGAGTTCAAAGCCCTGTTTTACTCCCATAGAGTGAAGGTTGTGTTTTGCTGTGCTACCATGGCTCCTGTAGGAACATGTGGGGGAGAGTTTAGTCTGTCCATCAGATTGCAGCTTGATTGGAAGGCCACCAGGATAAATGCATCACTGGAGGCTGGCCCCTCCCTCTCTCTGCTTCACCTTCTTGTGGAGGGAGCCACTTCCAGTCATGCTAAAGACAGCCAGAGATGCCTCCACTACCTGGCGATGCATCCACTACCATTGGATCTGCAAGGCTTTGCATCCACCAGTCTGTGATATTCCTGCATTTGGCATCATTGTGTGTTGTTGCATGAATCTGAAAAGGGATTTATAGACTATCAACTTAGGGAGTACTATCAGACTTATGAACTTGATCTGGTCCAGGCTGGTATATTTGCTTGTAATATAATTACTTTCCAATTTAAAGATCTCTAGAATATAAAGCACAGATGTACCCCTGGATTTGTTTCTTAACACACCCTAACACACATAGCTAAAGATACAGAAGAAAAATGTAGAGTTTCAATTGCAAAACACTTGTGAAAATAAAAATATTCAGTGGAAGAAGAACTTAAAACACTGTAATTTTCATTATATATTTGATAAATAATATTGGTGCAATCTATCCTGCAAATTAAGCAAGTTACATTGTGAACAATTCACAGGCAGGTGACTTTATGGGTTCAGAAGTCAATGAAATCACTTTGCAAGGCTCAATGCACAGAGTGATCCAGGATTGATGCCAGTCCATCCATAAAAGGATCTGGCCTTTAAACTTTAATCCTTGATTCTTTACCATCAGATATATGATATAAGTGCAACAGATACTCTTACAATCAGGTTTATTATGTTTCACTTGATTTTTTATATATTAAGAATGCTTCTAGGCTGTCAAAAAAGAAAAGGAGAAGATGCTATATAGCAATATAAAAAGCAAATGTGAGATTTCAAAAATGTATTCACTCTTCTAAATGTAGCTTTGAAATGCTGAATCTGACAATCAGAACATTGTATTTCCAGTAGTCTTTGTTAGAACAAATTTTTCTAGGTTCTATTGATAGAAGTTTCTCCTGGTAGAGATGGGAACTGGAAATATGGGGAACCAAGGACAGATGAACCCCTTGGGGTCAGTAGTGAGATTGGAGTAACCGGATGGGTGGAGGGAAGGTGGGGTAGAGAGAGGGAACCAACTACAAGGATCTACACAGAACCTCCTGTCTGGAGGACAGACATTGGAGGAGTGGCTGAGGGGAGACATCAAGATAGGACCAAGCAATAATAATTTGTAAAGTATTGAGGGTTGGTGGGAGAGGACAAAGCAAGGATGGAAGGGAAAGGATGAGAAGCTGATACCAAGCGCAAAAGCAGGAAAGCAGCTATTTGGAGAATGATGACTGCAGCAAGCATGTGAAGGTGCCTGGCACAGTCTATGTATTTATATATTGTGAAAAGTGATGCATCAGTTCCCAGTACAATGATTAAAAAAAAAGTCATATGTTGTCAATGAGGGAAAAGGTACCGTTTATCTTTTCTTCTAACTCTCCTGTATTTTTCTGCAGGAGCTCTGCATTCCTTCCCTATTCCAATTCCTAAAACTTTTCCTCCATTTTTCCAGCACAGTTTATAGTAGTCACTTCTGCAAGATCCAAATACCAAACGCTCTGGACCACGTTTGGTGTAGCACAGCCTCCTCCTTTGTGTTCCCAGGATAGAACTGATAGCTGTGTCCAGCAATGATTAATTTCTGAATTATTTCCTCTCACATTCATTTTCCTGAAACTTTTATAGCATGCATGTAGCAAGATACATGTACTAAATTTCTTGTAATTTAAATAATCTCTGCAGTATCTATTTTCTCTTCTGTATTAGTTGAATCTGTTTGTCCGTCTATTCAGTCTACAATGTCACAGTCTCTATTCTTCTTAAACTAATTGTTCTGACTGAAGAATTAGGAAAAAATGCAGAGGGTGAATGAGCCATGGGGGAACATTCTGTGGACCAGACCAGAAAAGCTAAACACATCACTATTACATCAATTCTATATAGCAACCCATGTGTCACATTAATACAATTTCTCCACAATTTTTTATCATACTATTTACAGAAGCAACTTTCTAAGCTTTTCTTCTGTCATTCTACTGAATGGGTTCAAACTTCCAAACTTCAAGTTAGTATGGAGCACAAACCATGTAGGAATCCTTCCAGATAGTTAGCCTCTGCTGCAAGACAGAGCCATTATATATACTTGCTGTGTATATGTGTATGTATAGTGTGTATGTGTGTACTGTGTGTATATATATATATATATATATATATATTTGTGTGTATAACATTATTAGTTTGAAAGGCTAGTCTCACTTTCTTCAGAATGAATATATTTCTGTGAATATGTTTCAGGAGAGAGTCAACCCTTGTATCCAGTCCTGAAGCTACGGCTTGTTACCTTATTAGGATGTGCCTAGAATGCAGCATGACACTTAGAAAGAATGAGAAACGTGGATTCTTTAAGAAGTCAAGAGGCACTGAAGATGTAATTCAGGGAGAGTGGCCGTCTGACCTGACCAGGTGGAGGCAAGCCAAGACAGACAAGCAATGATGCGAGGAACCCGCAACGTCCCCACAGAATGCCAATGGCAGATTTTTGACTACGTGGGGGCGTCAGTTGACACCCATCTGAACTGGTTGGGGGTGGCACACAGGGAACCACGCCGAAAGTCTAAGGGTATAAGGGTGGGCACTAGACTGCTCCATCTCTGACTCCAGGAATGACAATGGGGCTTTTAGGATACAAGCCTTTTAGACATGAATGCCGAAGACTGAAGGGGTGTAAGTGTTCTTAGATAAGTGAGGCCTGGGATATGGAACTCTGAGAGAAAAGGGGACTGGGCTGATGGATTATCATCAGTCCTTCTTTCTACATACCAGAGAGATATTCATCTGCTGTGTGTCAGGATCCCTGATAAACTTGTGACACTTGTAAAGTGTGTGTGTGTGTGTGTGTGTGTAGAAGATAGGCAGTATAAGTCATCCTACTGAGACCCAATAGGACCAATGGGTCCAGGGAGGCAAGAGAGTACAGAAAGCAGGAAGAGGAAAGCGCTGATCCAATAAAGATGAAGAAAAAGAGGAAAGAAAGAAAGAAGGATGGAAAGAAATAGAGAAAGGGAAATAAATATATAAGTATATACATGTACATATATTAATATATAATTATGTAAATATAGGTATAATGGTTGATATATATGTATAAATTCAAATGCAGAAAAGAAGCAGATGGACTTTGAACCTTTGCTTAAATCTTATCTCAAGATAAGTAGAAGAATGGTTTGTTCTAATAATGTGGCATTCTATGACCCTCACCTTCCTGACACAATCGTTGAAGACAAAATGGGTGCACAAGTAAATGTGGTGAAGAAAGTTGATGGTGCCTGAATATTACAAGATATAGCATCTGGGGTCTTAACAGCGTGTAGTCAAATGAGCCATCTCACAGGAGAGCAACAAAGCCCACATGAAAGACACACAGCAGCCTGTGGCATCATGAGGTGCTGATGGGAAAAGGTATCAGAGGGTCAGAACCAAGCAACTCAATCTATGGGAAGGGGTGGGAATGTAGTGGAGATGTGAAACCACTTGCAAATTAGTTGGACAGCCCCTCTGAGAAGGGTCACACAGAGGGATGATAAATCCAAGGTGTGGTATAGCACTGATGAAGCACATAACTATCTTCTCCTTTAATATTTCCTCCCCTTACTTTTATGGTTTTTATTTGTTTGACTTCACTATTTATGTTAAACTTGTGTATGTTCATTTGTATAATTTAGACAGTTCAATATAAGAAAGCCAAGATAGATAACCCTGCAGAAATAATAACAAGAGTAATGGTTCCCTAAAGGAATAAAAAGTGAACAGGAGGGAAGGGAGGGATGCTGAGGGCACTGATGATTGCATAACCCCACTCAAGGGGCATGAACAACATAATTGTATATAAATGAATATAGTGTATGGTGTAAGATGTGGCAAAATAAAATAAAGGGAAGGGAGGGGTCAAAGAAAGCTGATATCAAGGAGTACAAGAAGAAAGAAAATATTTTGAAATGGACTGTCATAGCAATTATATAGTACTGTTTGATATGACTGAACTATGAAATGTTATGATATCAGTATGAAACTCCTAATAACATGATTTTTTAAAAAGATTAAGGAATCAAGTGGCAGCCGAGAAGTTTTGAACTTAAATGTAAAATCCAAAGCTATCAGGATCATCAATGAGAAAATTGGGACAGATCTAAGGACCCTATTAGATCTAATGTTACCATAGATAGCCAAGGAAGCCCACTTTGTGGAAGACAAAATAGATGAGCGGAACCTATTAAAAACAAAACACTGTGTACATCAAAGTACTTCACTAAAAAGAGTAAGTAAAGAGAGTCCATAGATTGGGAATGTCATTAGCAATGACATATGGGACAAAGGACTAATGACTACAATCCACTGAATCCTATAAGCCTACAACAAGAAAAATACAAATAACCCACTGAAAAGGTGGTCAAAGACCTTGAACAGACAATTTATAAAGGATGGAACTCAAATGGCTAATGAACACACAAGGCAGTGTTCTCATTCACCAGCCATTTGGGAAGTAAAAGTCGAAACAACTACAAGATGACATCTAACAACCATGACCAGTACCCCAATTTTTAAAAAATGACAACAAAAAATGCAGGAGAAGGTGTGGAGAAGGTATACATTCATAAATATGTACAGTCTCTGTGGAAAGTGATATGGACGTTCCTAAAACAGATGGCAATTTAAATACATTATAACCCAATATACTATCATTGGGCAAATTCCCCCAAAGAAATGAGACATCTTGAATAGACATATGTCCCCCATATTCATGACTGCACAATCCACAATAACAAGAAGTTGGAAACTTCCTAAATTCCCATCAGTTGAAGAGTGGATTGAAAAATTCTGGTACATATACACAGTTGAATATTCCCCGGAAAATCAGTGAGGAAACCATGAGACACCTCACGACATGGAGGAAGCTGGACAACATTATGCTGAGTGGTTTTAGTGAATCACAAATGGACAAATACGGTATGAGCCCACTGATATAAGAACAAGCAGCAGGGCAGGCACAAGCTCAGGTGTGTAGGGAAACTAATCTGCTGGCCAGGGCAGTCAGACGGCCTGGTTGATAGCCAGACAGGTGCCGATGAACCACACACCCTCCTCTGCATAGGTATGTATCTTGAAGGTTACCTTTCCAGAATGTGCCGCCTGTCATCTGAGATCAAATGCTTAAGGGATCAAAGGGGCATGTTGCTTGCTGAGTAACTGCCATGCAATGTTATGGCAAGGTATCACTGGACAGGTAGGCTGCCCTAGCAGATGAATGAGGGATACTGAGAGGAAAATCAGGACCAGGGAAAGAGAGCAAAAACATCTAGAGGAACACACATGCATGACTATTGGTAGGAAAAAGAAGAGGACCCTCTGCTGGGGGAAATGATGGAACATGCTTTTGACGACCCTAAGAGAGGAGTGCTCCTGGTGGGATGCACTGAAATGGTCACATTGACCTTGGCTTCTGGATACATCCTGGGGACCCATGCCAGGTACTGTGGAACACTGGGGCACTGAATCCTGGGTTTTCGAGGCACACGGCCTGCTCCAGAGGCGGCCTCAGTGACATCTGATTCAGAAAACCCACTGGGTAAACTGGACTCAACCTCAGACACACTTGAAACCTGAGGACTTAAGACGGAACGTGCACAGTGTCTGAGGAAGCAGAAGACTGTTGAACTGTTGGTAGGCAGACAAACATGGGCTTGCAATATCAAGACCCTATCTGCTGTAATAAGATATGTATTAGTGCAGTAAACCTGTGACTGATTTTCTCATTGAATATTATTGTAAAATTTCCCTGACAATTAACCACCAATGTTTGTATAAATTGCATCCAGTCACAAAAGATTTGATTCTGTACAAGTGAATAATTCGGGTACTGTGATAAGGGGTTAGCCTATATTGGTCCATTATCCTTTTCTCAACAAGAATTTAAAAAATTAGTACAAGCAGCTAATCAAAGACAATAGCAATTGAAGATTGTTGTGCCCAAGGGGGATGATCTATAACACTATCTACCATAAATGAACAAGGAGGTTTTGAACGGGAGCCGAAAGCAGATAAAACAACAACAAACACCATAGGGCCAGGAATGTGTTTTAGACTTGCACTAAATCCTAGCTTCAATTGAAGAACAATTAATTTTTACATCATATCCCGGCTCAATATTTGCCTGGAGGAAGGGAACACAGAAGATGTGGGTGCTATAGCAAAGTGTGGTGAAGGAATTAGGTGTGGCCTCTCAGATAAAAGAGCATCTGACTTTTCGATTGCCAAACAGGCAGTTATCAAAGTGAGATGTCAACTAAGTCCACCTGGAAGAAGCACACCATCATTAGTCACAAAGGAATTCAAATCGTAATAAGAAGTTGAAAGAGGGACTCGCATCTGAGTTGAGATTGTGACAATCTGGTTTACAGAAGGTCATGGATGACAGTGGAAGCCTAAGATAACTTTGTAGAATCTACATAGGAAATAACCCTCCGGTGATCTCCCTCCACCCCTAACAGAGGGGTGGGAGGAAAGTGGTTACTAAGCAGAATAGCAACATGGAGAGATGACTATGTAAGGTGAATCTGACTTGAACAGTTAAAACGTTGTCATTCGAATCCCCCTCTGATGTATGTTAGGCCTGAGCAGGTTTTCATCATTTACTGTATTTCATTTTTGTTTGTTCATATTGGGGTTTACCTCACATGTGATATGTCATTGGGTATCACCCTCTTCAATTTTTGCTGTATGTGTTTCTGGTTTTCAGTATAAGAAATCAAGAAGTGATGAGCAGCAAGTAGAATTAGGTGGTAGAATTAATTAGTAGAATTCAGGTGGTGGTGGTATTATAGTGGTGGTATTATAGTGGTGGTAGGGTGGCATGAAAACAGGAGATGAAATCAAGAAGTTCAGGATGAAAAATAATTTTTTGAAACTGGTTGCAGTAACAATTATACAATAGTGCTTGAGGTGATTGATTTATGGACTCATGTGGTATCTGTATTAACTCTGAATAAAATTGTTTGCTAAAAGGTTCTTTTTTAAAAATCAATTTTAGTCACAAACCTCTATGTGATAAGTATAGTTATCACAATATAGTTAAGTGCAATAGTTCTTAGATTATATGAATATGAGGAAAACTCTTTTGTAAAATCTTTCTCCACTGAATGAATTACAATATTATTAGTTACTACGATGTCAGCAACCCAGTAAAAGCCCTCTAAAAGTTCTCTCCTTTTCTATTCATTATCCTTTCATTCTAAACGCTGTTATTGATGTTGCTGTTATTCGTAGGTGCTATCATTTTGGCTAAGCCCTTAGCAAACATATGCGCACCCATTGTTGCGACCATGACGTCAGTTCGTCTCCTTGAGAGCCTTCCTCTTTTGCATTTCCCTCCTATTTTACCAAGCAGGAGGGCCTTCTCCACAGGATGGTGTCTCCTAAAAACATGTCCAAAGCATGCAAGACAAAATCTTGCCATCCTTGCTTCTAAAGAGCATTCCACTCTTACACATTTGGTTATCTTTTTTGCAGTCCATGGTATTTTCTATATTCTTCTCCAGCACAGCAACTCAAACATATCCATTCTTCCACAGTCTTCCTTGTTCAATGTGGAACTTTCACATGCATATGTCACCATGGAAAATATTCGCGCTTCGGCCAGGCGCATCTTAGTTCTCTAAGTGTCATCCTGGTTTTGAACACTCTAAAGACATCTTGTGCAGCATATTTACCCAATGCGATGTGTAATTTGATCTATTTGGCTGCTGTTTCCATGAACATTGATTGTGTATCCAAGCAAGACAAAGTCCTTGGCAACTTCAATTTTTTCCTCATTCGTCATGATGTTACCTAAAAGCATAACAAAGAGAATGGGTGGGGGTGGGAAAAAGCTCCATTGTGAGGAGTTTTCGTACTATGCATTTTTCACAGTAGGCTAGCAGCATGCAGTTCAGTCTGAGTTCGTGAACCCAGCGGCATTACCTGGTAAGGTTCTCTGTGGTCACAGTGAATTTTTTCATCAAAAGCAGTTTTGTTTGACCCTCATTTTGTTGCAATGTCTGATTTAAGAGAACAGAAATGAAAAACACAACAACACATTCACTATTGTGATTTTGAGTACATGTTACAAGGAAAGCACCAAGGGAAAAACTCAAGTGTATGAGTAGTTTCCTTATTTCGAAAATGGTGAAATGTTGATTGATGATAAACCTCATTCTGGATATCCATCAACTTCCCAAATATATGAAAATGTCAAGAAAATTCATGCACTTGTGCTAGAATGATGATGGACCCCTGAAGAAATGGGGAAGTTATCTGGAGTAGCTTGGAGCTTGGTTCAGCGGATTTTAACAGATTAGGGAATAAGAAAAGTCACTGAGAAATTTGTGCCTTGGATTCTGACTGATCGGATAAAGAGCATCCTGTGGAAATCTACTGTGCTTTGAAAGAATAGCTCAAAAGTGACCCAGAGACCATTATTGGTTATTAGACATGTTGCTATCTTTACAATCCCAAAAGCAAACATCAATCAAGCCAGTGTAATACACCATCTCCACCACCACCACCACCACCATCATCCCCCCCAAAAAATTTTTGTTTGGTAATATCAAAAATCAAAATGATGCTCATTTGTTTTCTTGATGTGAGCGGGCTAGTATATTTGGAGTTTATCCCACCAGGTCAGACTGTTAATCAACCTTTCTATTTAGAGATGTGTGACAGAAAAGGCCTGACTTATGGCAGACAGGGGACTGATTTTGCCACCATGACAATCCACCTGCTCATATAACCATCTCAGTGTTCCAATTTTTAGTAAAAACCAGCATCCCTCACTTGCCTCATGCACCTTACTGACCTGATCTTGCTCCATGTGACTTCTTTTTGTTTCTGCAAATGTAGTGGAACTTAAAACGACAATGATTTGATAATCTGTGAAGAAAAAATGAGGGAGGTGCACTCAACCACCCAACAAATGAGTTAGAAAAAATGTTTCCAGGAATGGAATCACAGATTTGATAAATGTATTCAGTGTGATGCAGAGTATCTGGAACATGATAAGGTTGTTTTGTAAAAAAAAAAAAAGAGAGAAAAGAAAAAAATTACATATATAGCTTTGAAAAAATCCAGGTTTTTTTATGGGCAGCCCCTCATATTAGTCTAATTATGGGGATTTTGGTTTTCTTTAAATTTTCTTGCATACTAATGGCTGAAATCCTTGATCTTGGTACAGGTTCACAAATACTTATTACCACGATATTGTAGTTAAAGCTCAAAACCAAACACAACTATCCCTGCCATTTGGAGTCACATTGACTCTAGAACAGAGAGCAACCATCTTTGTGAGTTTCCAAGACCGTAACTCTGGACTCAGATAGAAAGCCCTTTCTCTGGAGGAACAGCTATTGCTTTCAAATTGCTGACTTTGTGGACAGCAGCCCAACATTTCCTATCGCACAAGCGGGGCTCCTATTGTAGCGAAAACAACAGACAATTTGACGAAATCAGAAACTATAAAAGGATCAGCAGCAAAGAAAACAACAGTGTGTGCTTGTAGAACCTGCACACAAAGCCATAGATGCCAAGCATTGCTATAGTTAGATATCAATGACAGCTCAGAAACGGTACATTAGAAAATTCAAAAAATTAAATAGCATAGCCTTACAGATATGTGTTGATACATTTAACTGGGACTTCCAAAAATATATAATTATGTTTTGTTGTTATAATTATAATAATTATAAACTGCCGAAACACAGCACAACACTCTAGAGACAGTCATTTTGAAATCACCTCCTTTGATGGTGTCATACATTAGAGTATGAACCCCCAACATACCGGTCTCTATCCATCCACCTCCAATGACCCCACTGCTGGGTGAATCCCAATGTTTTCTCCTCTTTAAGGAAAGAGTCCCAAATCTCCAGTAAGAATTTCCAGTAGCAGAAGCAAGTGTAACATTAAATCTACTTTCATACAGACCTCACCAATCAACCACAAGAAAACTCTGGGGGAGAAAACTCTGGAAGCTCACCATTGCCCTCTCTAAACCCAACTTGACACGTGTGGGAGTCTAGTACTCCAGCTTGAAGGGTAATTTGGAAAAGTGCTAGAAAAGCCTTCATTCTCATCAGTAATATCTCAACATCCTTGGAAATACACAATGTTCAATAGACCTACACAGCACAGCACAAGGCAGACTCTGCAGGCACACACACAGCCCTCATTTAACATCCTGCCTTAGCCTCGATATAGGTCCTGTTCCACAGTGACAGTAATCATTAGATTTAGCAACTGGTCAAAATGTCAGTATTTCTGATGCCAAGTCAAATTCTTCCGCCTCCAATGCACAAAAGAGTGCCAAAATTCATACATATGCTAGAATTTTGTTGTGCTAGATACTATTTAAAATAAGTGAAGTGGGAACTATAAATCTATTGGATATATTGAAACATTACTCATACTACAATATCACTATTGTATTTGTATCCCCAGGCCTAAATTCACAGTCTTTTCCCCAATTAATACAAAGGAATGTAAAATATTTTAACAGCTATAAAATGAGCCCTCTTATGAACTAACATACAGTAGTACTACTCAGTGATTGCTTGTGGAATTGAGCTGAATTAAATTATGATTCATCTTTAGAATATAAATTGACAGTGGGCCAATGTTTGCAAAACTTTTCCTTTTATATTGATTTTAAAATAAATCCATTTTGTAGTAAATTCTCTGGCCATTTCTCTGGGGTAATACCTCAGAATATTTTTCTTATACGATTCACAAAGAAAGTTAAGATGAAATTATTTTCGATTGAACCCACATCTGAAACTTGAGATTTTTGTTTTCAAATAATTGTCATGATTGCTTCTGTTAGTGTCTATTCTGCAGAGAAGTACATCAACTAGATCTCTACATATCTTTAAGAAAGATTTTTCTGAAAGCAATACAGTCTATTTTTTAAAAAAGTATCTTCATTTCCAAGGAATTAATGTGTTCAGTTTTAGCAGGCTGAGATATCTTAAATCATATGGCTATTTGTTTCCTAAACAATAATATGCATTCGTACAAAGAAAAAAAGGAGAGGTTTTTTTCATCATTTTATTGGAGGTGCTTGCAATTCTTACCACAATCCATACATATATCCATTGTGCCAAGCACATTTGAACATGTTGCCATCATCATTTCAAAAACATTTTCTTTCTACTTGACCCCTTGGCATCAGCTTCTCATTTTTTTCTCTCTCCCTCACACTCTTTCACTCATGAACTCTTGATAATTTATAAATCAGTATTATTTTTTCATATCTTACACTGAGCACTATCTCACTTTATCAATGTTTCTGTTGTTCCTCCTCTTTGGGGTGAAGGAGGGTTATACATCAGTCATTGTGATCAGTTTCTCCTCTCCCCAACCTTCCTTTTACCCTCATGGTATTGCTACTCCCAGTATTGGTCCCAAAGGAGTTATCTGTCCTGGGGTCCCTGGGTTAAAATCTCTTCTTATACTAGTGAACATACTCTGATTTAGCCAGACTTTTAAGGTGGAATTGGGGTCATGATAGTGGGGTGGAGGAAGCATTAAAGAATGAGAGGAATGTTGTATGTTCCATTGGTACTATACTGCACCTAGGCTGGCTCATCTCTTTGTGACCATTCTGTGAGTGATTGTCCCATTGTCTACAGAAGAGCTTTGGGTCTCTACTTGGTACCCCCACTTCCTCTTTCACATTGACATAATTGTTTTTTGGGGGTCTTCTGATGCCTGATACCTCATCCCATTGACACTTCATGGCCACACAGGTTGGCATGCTTCTTCCATGTGGGCTTTGTTTCTTCTGTTAGATGGCCACTTGTTTATTGTCAAGCCTTTAAGACCCCAGATGCTATAGCTTTTGATAGCCAGGCACTATCAGCATTCTTTACCCCTTTTGCTTATGCACCCATCTGTCGTCAGCGATCATGTCAGGAAGGTGAGCATGCAATGTTACGATTTTTAGTTCTTGAAGCCTGATAACTGATCCCTTTGACACCTTGTGGTCCCACAAGCTGAAGTGATTCTTCCATGTGAGCGTTGTTGCTTTGGAGCTAGCTGGCTGCTGTTTACTTTCAAACCTTTAAGACCCTAGATGCTCCATCTTTTGATAGACAGGCACCATCAGCTTTCTTCACCACGCTTGCTTATGCACACATTTGATCGTGTCAGAAATGTGAGCCTCAGGGAATGCCAATTTAATAGAACAAAATGTTCTTGCACTGAAGAACTACTTGAGTAGAGGTTCAGTGCCCATCTACTGTCCTAATACTAACCCTAGAAGTATATGCGTGTAGATCTATTTCCCCATTGCACTATATAAATATATATATATTCCCTATGAACATGCCTGTATTTAGACCTCTATAAATGCCCTTCCCCCCTCCACCCAGTTCTTTCCTCTATTTCCTTTTACTTTCCTCTTGTTCCACTCTCATGCTCAGCCTTCATTGGGGTTTCAGTATTTCCTCTCTATTACATTACTCGGACGTCTCACACCCACCTTCTCACTGATTTTGAATCACTTGTTGTTCTCTTATCCCTGGGCTGGTCAACACCATTGCCTTTCCCCCTCCTCGTCATCTCCCATTGTCACCACCCACCCCCACCTCTAGATTTATCAGTCCTGTCATTTTCATCTCCAGACTGTTCATCCAGCCTATCTTATCTAGATAGACCTGCAGAGACAATAATATGTATAAAAAACACAGGCATGCTAAGATGAAGCAACCAAAGAAAACAAAAAAAAATGATAACAACAAAGAAACCCCCATGCCATGTACATATGTAAAAAATAAAAACAATAGCAAAATAAAAACCTGTAAATAGTTCAAGATCTGTTTGTAGACCTCCAGGGGTGCTCCCTGTTGAGTTGGATGGGGTGTCACACCCTGGCCCAAAGTATATCCTTTGCACTCCATCGAGAACTCCATGCTCTGTTCCACATCCTTAGTTTTTTGCCATAGTGTGGTTGGGTGAGACAGGGTATAATCCCGACCCCATTTCTCCACTGCTGTCCCCAAAAGGCCTTTGTTCAGTGAAGGAAGCCATATTTCATAGTGGGGCCAGCCATGTGATCCTCTCTGTGCACCAGCTGTTCTGAGTGGGAATATCATCCTGAAGGTTAAGTGGGCCAGGATGCACTTCAGTATCTCTTCCTCCCATTTTATTTGTTCTCGGGTGCTTTGGTCAGGTGTATCTCACTCCCTAAGCTACAGCTTCAGTACTGACCTCCAAAGCAAACTCTCCTGGGGAGACAGGCAGCTGCCCCCGAACTTGGGATTGGGGTTGGACGCTCAGACCTTTCCACTGGTTCCCCATTCCATGCCATCATGCTGCATTCACATCCTGGAACACTGGGTTTAAGTTTGGCCCCTCTTTCACAATCTTCAGGAGCTCTGGACATGAGCTCTGGGACCCCCCTGGCATCATATTTTCAAGGGAAGAGGAAAGTGATGACTTAGTGGCTGCTATGTCAAATTATGATGCAGTCCCCCAGGACTGATAGACATTTCAAGAGGAGAGAAAGAAAGCAGACAAATCTGGGAGAAGAAAAATAAATGTCTGTTTATAGAAAAAAGTGAAGGACTAAGTTCCCAGTGGGAAGAAAAAAAGACAATATTTTTAAAGACTCTAAGAGGGGAGTATGCCTGGTAATACATACTTAATAAGCCTCACTGGCTCAAGTTTCTGTACACTCCCCAGGGACTCAGACCAAGTGCTATAGAACAACAAGGCATTGAATCCTGCATCTTCAAGGTGCATAACATGTTCCAAGGCCACACCAGAGGCTTGTGATGTGAAAACCTCACTTGGTGAACTAGACTAAAATGCAAACACAACTATAACCTGAGGACTTAAGATGGAAATTGTGTGAAGAAGCAAAGGACAGATATCACAACAGTATTGAACTGTCTGTAGGCCACCCAGCATTGATCTACTCATTTAGTGTCCTATTTGCTATATTATAATATGCATTTTTCTGCAGACCTGAGATTGACATTGCCAATCTTACATATTCTTGTAAGTTTTGCCTGACGATCAACTCTCATTGTTTGTGTAAATAGCTTCAAGTTACATTAGGATTTATTGCATACAAGTGAGTAATTCAATAATGCAATATATTATTATCCTACACATATTCATATTCAATCTCCCTCTCTAAATAGTTTTAAAATTAATGCCATAGACTAATCAATGATATGATTACCAGAAGGTCCTTATGCTCCAGAGAGAGATCTGTAAATGCTCTACCATAAATTAATAAAGATGTCTTTATGGTGAACCAGAGCTAGAAAACCAGGAATGGATATGGGGTTCACACTTAATCCTTAAGAACAACTAGTTCTCATGACATGGTCCTGCTCAATAGTCACCGTCCTGAAAGAGAAACAGAAGATATGAGTGCTATAACCAAGTGTTATAAAGAAATTAGATGGTTCTCCAATATCAGATAAAATAACATCTGGGATCTTAAAGGGTTGTTTTCAAACAATTAGCTGTCTAAGCGAGACATTGACTAAGTCTACATGGAGAAAACACACCAACATCTATCTCCAAGGATTGTAAATTATATAATCCAAATCTGAATGAGGGAATAATATCAGAGTTTAAATTGTGAGATTCTGGTTTGCAGAGGAACATGGATAACGGTGGAAGCCCAAAATATATTTGCAGGATCTGCATAGGCAATAGGCCTCCAATGATTTCCCTCTAACCATAATGGAGGAATGGGAATCACCTGGTTACCAGACAGAGAGTATTGGAGGGATGACCATAGTAGATTAAAATGATAAATCTTACTTGAATTAAAACCTTGTCATTTGAACTCACCTCAAGCACACTTTGGGTTAGATCTGGCTTTTACTATTTCTCTTGCATTTTGTCACTGTGAGTAGCTTTCCTGAATATTTGCTATGCATTTTTATAGAGATGACTCAATAAGAATTCCTGGGGGATATGGTGGTGGGGAGAAGGGGAGGGAGAGGGAAAAGTGGGAGATGATTTCAAGTAGTTCATAAAGGAAGAAAATATATTTAAATTGATTTTTGTAGCGATAGTACAGTTGTGATTGAACTATGGAATAGTATGATGTCTAGCTATGATGAAGGATTAGCTTCTAATAAAATGGCTTGGTAAAAAGCATTATTGTATTAATAATGAGTATGGAAAGTAGAAAACTTTCTAAAGTTGATTGTAGTAATGCTTGTACACATCTTCTTTACTTGATAGAACTATTGAATTATATGACATGGAAGAAGTGCTAATAAAACTTTTAAAAAGTACTTACAGTCAAAATCTTCCTTTTGGAAACAGAGAAAAGAATTAAAAGACAAAGATTTACAGAGGTATAAATACAAACATGTACATATGTAAATATATTTATACATAATGATAGAGACATAGTTCTATGTACATATATGTTGAATAATAAAGTAGAAGATGGGCATTAAGCCTATACTCAAGTATTCCTTCAATGCAAGAACAGCTGGCATTCAGTGATACTCACATTCTTGACACAATCATTGAAGGTAAAATGGGTGCATAAGCAAAAAGAAGGCTGATGGTATTTGGCTATCAAAAGATATACCATGTGTGACCATGAGGTATTGAAGAGATCTGGTATTAAGCATCAAAGAACTAAAAATTATACCATTATAATTGAGGGGGACTACAGCTTGGGGATCCAAAGCCCATCAGTAGGTGAAGTGACACCACCTTGCAGAGGGGTTGCAGGGAGGAGATGAGTCAGTCAAGATACAGTGTAGCAACAATGAGGTATGCAGCTTTCCTCTAGTTCTTAAATGCTTCCTCCCACCCACTATCATGATCCCAATTCTATCTTATAAATCCAGCTAGACCAAGAGATGTACACTGAAGCCAGAAACATGGGGAATTCAGGGTAAATGATCCCTTTAGGACCAGTGGGTGGGAGTAGTGATACCGGGAGGGTGGAGTGGAAGTGGGGAACCAATTGCAGGGATCTACATATGACCTCCTCTCTGGAGTACAGACAGCAAGGAAGGGGGTGAAGGAACACATCGGGGACAGTGTATGGTATGAAAAAGTAATAACAATTTGTAGTTTATTAAGGAGGAGTGAGGGAGGAGGAGTGAGGAGAGAGGGGAAATATGGGAAGCTGGTACTGGAGGTCTAAGTGGAAGAAAGATAATTCGGGGGTGATGATGACAACATGTGTGCAAATGTGGTATGCATACAATTGACGTATGTATTGATTGTGATGAAAGTTGTATGAGCCCCCAATAAAATGATCTATTTAAAAAATATGGTCCCAGATGATATGAGGAATTCTTTGTCAAAGTGACATTTAAGATACACACCTACAAAGGATTGTGCATGGTTCCTTGGCACCAATCAGGCTCTCTACCTAAGTATTTAGCCCTACTGGCTACCTGACTGGATTGTGTGCAAGCCTGATCCTAGTTCCCTCCTGGTGCCCATCTCGATAGCAGTGGATATCTATGGTATCAGTTATTTTCTGATTGTCAAACTTCACTCAGCATAATGGTTTCCAGATCCCTTCATGTCAGGAGGTGTTTCATAGCTATTTTTAAGGAAGATGTAGTATTTCATTTTGTGAATATATCAATTAAAATATATTGTTCTACTAAATAGGCTATTTCCAACTTCCTGCTATTGTGAAATGTGCTTCAATGGATATGGGAGAACATATGTCTGTGAATGATCTCTGTCTCTTATTTCTTTTGAGTATTTGCCCAGAAATAGTATTGCTGGGCTACATGATAATTGCCAAATCCTTGAGGAATTGTCTTTTCACTTTCCACAGTGATTGCTCATATTTATAAGTCCACCAACATTTCATAAGAGTTCTTATCTCTCTACACCCTCTCCAGTATTTGTTGTTCTCTGGTTTTATTGTTTTTGTTGTTGTTTTAAATTGGACTATGATAATGGGTGTTACATGGTATCCATCATTGTTTTGACTTGCATTTCCCAGAGGGTTAGTGAAAGAGGGCATTTCCTAATGTGCTTGATAGTGACTCACATGCCATTCTTTGTAAATTGTCTTTTCAGATCTTTTACTCATTTTGGGGGAGGAATTTCATCATCTAATTTTTTTGTTAATCACTTTATTGGGGACTCATATAACTCTAATCACAATACATACATACACCCATTGTATGTCAAGCACATTTGTACATTTGTTGTCGTCATTCTCAAAATATTTGTTTCCTATTTGAGTCCTTGCTATCAGCTCCTCATTTTCCCCTTCCTCCCCACTCACCCCTCCTTTATGTACCCTTGACAATTTATAAATTATCATTGCTTTGTCATATCTTATACTGTCCAATGTTTCCCTTCACCCACTTTCCTGTTGTCCATCCCCCAGAGAGGAGGTTATATGTATATCCTTGTAATCAGTTCCCCCTTTCTCCCCCACCTTCCCTTCACCTTCTGCAATTGCCACTCTTACCACTGGTCCTAAAGGGGTCATCTGTCCTGGATTTCCCATGTTTCTGGTTCCTATCTGTACCAGTGCACCTCCTTCCAGTCTAGCCAGATTTGTACAGTAGAACTGCAATCATGATAGTGGGGAGGAAGAAGCATTAAAGAACTAGAGGAAAGTTGTATGTTTCATTGTTGCTACACTGCACCCTGACTGATTTGTCTTCTCCCCAAGACCCTTCTGTAAGGAGATATCCAGTTGCCTGCAGATGGGCTTTGGGTCCCCAATCTACTCACCCACATTTACAATGATATTATTTTTATTCTTTGATACCGGATCCCTCCGACACCTTATGGTCATATAGGCTGGTGTGCTTCTTCCATGTGGGTTTTGTTGCTTCTGAGATAGATGGCCTCTTGTTTACCTTCAAGCCTTTAAGACCCCATATGCTATATCTTTTGATAGCTGGGCACCATCATCTTTCTGCACCACATTTGCTTATGCACACATTTGTCTTCAGTGATCATGTTGGGGAGGTGTTTTTACTCAACTGTTAAGAGGGATATATTGATTCCTTTTACTCAGACTTATTTATAAAATCACTACCTATGCCAATCTATGGTATTGGATGTTCATGCACTCTATTTTACTCTCTGAACCTCCTAGAGTAACTAATCAACCCAACAATTATTTTCCAATTTGTCAATGAGAAGATAATAAGTCTTGCCTTTTTAAATGCTGCTACAAAGGAATCCACTTCAATTTTTGATTCCACAAAAGCAACTTCATCTGAAAACTTATTAAAAAATTAAAAACATATTAAATCATTAAAACCTATTTCTGTTTTCTTTCTTTATCCTTTTGCCATAAACCTAAACTTGATATCATTTATGAAAATTTATAACTTTAAAATCGTCATCTTAAACAACTAACCATCTCGATATCACTCTCCAACAGATGTTAAGTAGTAAATTAAGACTACTCTTAGTTAAGCACCTCACAGAAACATAGAAAGAAGCCAATAATACAATTTAGTACTATGATACTGAATATAGAATATATAGTATAAGTTTTTATAAACACTATTTTTCAATGTACTTTGAAAGGCAGAGAATGCACTTGCATATTATTAAACTAGAATAACACAAGTTTGATAATCTCAAATAGTACTGCCCATATATTTTCACAAATATTCAAAATAAGTAAATAGAAATAGACTATAGAAAAGAGATAACTATTAAGTAAAGAAACATTAAAATATGTTGAGAAAGAAAAAATAAACAGAAATTATGGGCTTCCACTCCCCCTCTATAGGGAAGTGGGTCTGTCTGGTTTCAACAAATTCAACTAGGCTGCAGAACAGTGGAAGAGTAAGACCAATTTTCACCTACTTTATGGGTTCTGAGTATGCCGAAGGGGAGAACAGGTGCCCTCACTGTGAGCTGACCGAAGCAGTTCTTCCGGAGTGTCTGAAGCACATTAGTGAAGGATGTGTGCTCATCAACTTCCAAGTAGGATAAAACCCTTATTGGAAAGATCCCATAATGACTTTGGAAAGCAGTTGAAAGTAACTGCAGTGCCTACACTACTTAAATATAGAAAACTTCAAGAAATGTGTAGAATCTGAGTGTTTTTAGACCAGCCTCTTGGAGATGATGTTCTCTGAAGAATAGATATGATGAATTGTATCTTGATTTTGAACTTTGCTCTCAAAATGGGGTACTTGTTTCTAAAGTAAATAAGATGCTTAAGAGGAAAGTCAGTGTATGTCTAAACAAAAATATACTATTGAAATGCTCAAAAAAAAGAAAAGAAAAGGACACAATTTTTGGCCAGCAAACATGATTAGCAGTGTGATTTAAGTTTATGAAATGAATGATTATCCAATAAAACTGAAATGTAGAAAATATTATGTCTAAAAACTTCTGTTCTTTCTTCTCTTCCTGTTCCTCTACCCAAAACATTCACAATTCCTGAATAAGAATTCTCATTGGACTAAATTCATACCCCATGTTTCTTAATACTGAGAGGTGTCAGAGGTTCTGAGTCATTGATACTTTCCCCTGGATTTAGAACACATCTCATTATGGGAAATTTTGTTCATAATTAACTGCAGTTAATGTAACTAGTACGCTCTATTTCCTCTCTTTGGTACCCTGTCCTCTCTTTGGACAGCCCTTTTCAAGTTGCTTAATTCAATATTCTTAAGTACAGCTACTTTGCAGGTAGGTATTCCATACAGAATCTGTTAAGGCAACAAAATGTTTATTTTCCTGTTTTTAAATAATATTTTGGAGGGAACTGAGATGTGAGTTAAAATTTTATCATTCCTGGGACTGGATTTGCATGGAACTCTTTGGCCAGTACCATTCTCTTTGCGAAGAGAAACTTAACACAGATCACTCATCTCACTGCCTTCAGGTATATACCAACTGTTTGCCACACCTATAGCACAGAATAGAACCACCCCTCTGGGTTTCTGAGGCTATAAATCGTTATGGGAGCAGAAAGCATCTTTCTCCAGCAAATAGAGATAGATGTAAAATTAATTACACAGTATCTATTGGCAGAGAAGAAAGGGATCATGGGGATATTCATTATCCTCCCCAATTTTTTATGTTAAACCTTATGCTTATTCATCCTTCTGCTCCTACAACTTACTCCAGTGGTTCTCAAACTGTGGATCGTGACCCATTTAGGGGTCAAACAACCCTTTCCCAGATGTCACCTGATTCATAACAGTAACAAAATTACAGTTATGAAGTAGCAGCAAAAATTATTTTATGGTTGAGGGGTCACCACAACAGGAGGAATTGTATGAAAGGGATGTGCCATTAGAAAGGTGGAGAACCACTGGCCTACTCAGTCCAGCCTCTTGTAATTTCAGAGTAACACATCAGTATGCACACTGTGCCCCTGTCCTCACAATGACTTTTCTGTCTAGAAAAAGCATTCATCTGTAAAATGGAACTAACACTTGCCCCTTCCCAAGAGTTCATCTGAATGATAATGAATCTGCCTTTCTTTAAAAAGTTCTGTGAAATAGTAATGCACATTGAATGTTTATAATTTGTATTATTAGTTTAAATTTCCAAATTTCATCATTGACATCTGACCTCAGCACAGCCTCCTTCTTTTGGCTGAAGCTCAACAATTCCTATAGTCAAGGATCATTGCAGCCATCTGACTCCTAAATTGTTGAACTAAAGTGAGGCATGCACTAGAGCCACGTTTCTGTGAATACTTGTTTATCTTGGGTTTGGTTGGTGTGTTAGAGAAATATATTAGACCTTCAATCCCAGGAGGAAACTGAAACTGTGAGAAAGACAAAATCTGGCTGACCTTTGGCAAAAACAGCCAGCCAATCCTGCTGAGAGGCAGTGGCAGCCAAACAGAGGGCAAGGCTATTGAGTTTTTGTCTTGGAGGACGACAATGCTTTAAAAAATGTTTAACTGTAGAAGGTGTAATTCAGCTAACCCGTCCCATTTCATCTGCATTAAGCAGATAACAAATGGCAGTGTGTAATATATATGGCTAATGGTGTCAATGTGAGATCAAGATTATACATGATACTTGCTAAATTCGTTATGCCTCATTAGTGTTGTGGCTTATTACATAGGGTACCACAGTTCCCAGGCATTCCCTCATGGGCTGTTCTGATGGATAATGCACATAAAGAAAGGAAAGGCACTGGTGACACAGTGCTCACACCACATTTGTCAGGGGCACAGTTCGCTGGATTAGGTACGCACTGCATTTTCTATCACCGTCACGTATTGATTTAAATTTATAATCATGTTCCCTTAGCACTGCGGCATTTTCCACAATCATGTTCTCTCAAAGTGTAGATGATACCCACACCAAATTTTCCAATAGCTTATCGAGATTTTTCAAGATGAAGATACCCAGTGACTGGACAGCAAGTCGCCTTTAAGATATTTACAAGGAAAATGTTCATACGTAAGTTAGCTTGGTGAAATTATTTTAACAAGGGGGTGACGGTCTCATGCCAAAGAACTCACAAGACAGCAAAGCATTGGCAAATTGTATACTTCGATTTTATACTTTCAGCTAATTAAAAGTCAGAATCAGTTTAACTAGCATTCTAATGTTAAACACAGAGCCTTAGTTTATGGACTGGGTACCTCTCACTTCCTCCTTGTGAGCTTCTGATGTCAGCAAGGAAGTCCTGTTCTCCACCGCCACTTTGAATGCCACCTTAATCGGGGTCACAGTCAAGATTGCCACATTGCACTTTCTCTAAGTGCCATCAAAGAGCATGCCTGTTTTTTGTTTGGTTTTGATTTTCCCCTATGGATAATATGACACATATTTTTATAAATATGATTATATTTTCCACCACCATACCCTTCCTGAAGTGGTCTGACTGGGTTTCTTTCTTTCTTCTTTTCACAGCTGTAGGCTATTTTCTCTTACTTTATCTTCAGAAATTATTGCTAATGTGTGTGGCTGCTAGTGAGAATATACACAGCAAAACATATACCTCTTCCTTGATTTCAGTATGAATCATTGGTTACCTTGATTGTATTCCTCAAACTGTACCACCACTGCTATCCCCCTTTGCCAAATTGTCCCTCCTCCATTGACATAAACTCACTGCCCTTTTTGGTCTCCTATTGAACCTTTAAGTTTCTGTTGCCGATTTGATGCCAAACAGGTAGTTCTTTAAAAGAGCCTAATATTCAAGCCCAATGTATGACTTCCCTTTATTCCTTTCCTATTCATTTTAAGCAGTCGCTACTGCTACTAGGGAAGAGTGTACGTGGTGTAGTTTTTTTATATGTTGTCCTTTTCACCCCCAAAATAGATTGCCTTTTTGAGTAGAAACTTTGGGTTCACAGGGTACCCCCCACATAATGTGTGCTTTTTCTTGCTTGGAGCATGCAGGTCAGTTGGGACTCATAAAAACCCCATTTACAAAAGAAGGAATCACCGCCTCCTTCCATGTCTTCCTCAAAACTCTTGCTGTTTGAAGATACTCTTGGAGCCACTATGTCAATCCATCTCTGTCAGATTGTGATCTCAAAAGAAATTACAATAATGGTGCTTCTATGTCTTCTGATGCACCTGAGATCAGCAGGCAATATGATAGGAGGTCGATGAACTAAATGCAGGACTTAGACCCAGCAGAAGAAATGGAGCTCTCCACAGCATCAACTGTGACACAGTCCCAAGGAGATGTCATCAAGGCTATGACCTGAGCTGCTGCTTGGGTCACAGTAAATCACTTTACAGCACTGATTATATTCTGCTGTATCACTTCATGAGGGAGACTTCAACTGCCAAACCTCTAAGAATCCTGGTCCATCTAAGTTGATAAAAGTGCTATCATTGAGGGGAGGTCTTTACCTTACTAACCACTACATTACCAAGTATGATGTCCTCTCCGAGGACTGGCCCCTCCTGATGACATATCCAAAGTATTTCAGATAAAGTCTCACCATCTTTACTTCCAAAGAGAATTCTGACTGCATTTCCTTCAAGGTAAGTTTGTTTGGTTTTCTGGCCATCCATGGTCTATTTAATATTTTTCATCAACATAATAATTAAAAAAATATCAGCTATTCTTTGGTACTCTTTTATAATTTCCCAGCTTTACTGTGACTGAAAATAATACAATGATTAAAAATTAATAGACCATAGGCAAATTTAACATAGAAGATGAAAAATCATGAATAAGAGATGAAATGGGCAAAATCACAACAGAACTAACCAAACTAAAAGGGATAATTATGTGATATTACGAAAGCCTGTACTCAAACAAATTAAAAGACCTACAATAAATGAACAGATTTCTAGAACCGTACTATACGTAAATTAATGCAAGCCAGTATAGAAAATTTGAACACATCAATAACACAAGAAGAAATATATCAAATCATTAACTAACTGCCCATAACAAAAAGTCCTGGACCAGATGCTTTTAATGAAAAACTTTATCAAGCATTCAGAAAACAGTTGATAACTGATTCTATATAGACTATTCCAGAATATAGAAAATGACAACAAATTACCAACTCATTTTGAGAATACATGAAAAACCAGGGGAGAGCTATACCAAAATAGCAAATTGAAGACAATTTCCCTTATGAACATCAATACAAAATACTTCAACAAAATTATAACAAATAGAATTCAATAAAGCATTTAGGAAACATTGTAGCATGAGCAACTGAGATTTATACCAGGTATGCAAGAATGACTCAGCATTTAAAAAAGTAATACATTGTATAAACAAACAAGAAATGAACTATATGACCATGTAAACTGAGACAATAAAGGACTTGACAAAGCCCAGCATCTATTTTTTATAAAAACACTCAGCAAAACAAGAAGAGAGAACACATTCCTCATCATAATATAGGCCATATACTCAAAACCAATGGCCAGCATTTTGCTTGATGGCAAGAATGGGAAACCAGTCCCCCTATGAAGGGACATCATGCAAGAATGCCCTTTATCATCACTCTTATTTAATATATTTGGAAGTCTTAGCAAGAGCACTTAGACATTAAGAAAAAAATTAAAGGGATCCAGATTGGCAGAGAAGAAGTAAAATTCTCTGGTTGTAGATGATGATATGATTCAATATCAAGAAAATCCCAAAATTTTTATTAGTGTTAAAACAAATTTAAAATGTTGGCAACCTGGGAGCCTATGAGATAAACATTTCAAAAATCAGTTTCCTGCATGCAAATGAAAAGATACAACCACTTGACTATCAGTTTGTCTAACTATTGGTGGTTGACACCAATCTGGTGACACCTAATCTGGTATCAATTTAAGGATTAAAAATATAGGGTACCCGCCAGGGCAGTGATGCCACAAAGAGAGAGAGAGAGAGAGAGAGAGAGAGAGAGAGAGAGAGAGAGAGAGAGAGAGAGAGAGAGAATATATGATGGAGTCTAGGCTGTCAACTTGGAGATAGTCAATGAGACCTTTGTGTTAGCATGACCTTCTCCTGAGAAGCAAAAAAAGGAACTCTTTGGAGTTGGGAATTTTGAATCAGTGGTTTGTGTCAGAAGCTGAAAAAAAAGAATCTGGAACCATGAAGAAAATTTCTCTTTAGGAGTGAATGCTAAAGGAAGCCTGTGGCAGACTGAAATGCTTGCTAGGTGACCACCTGGATCTACTTGTTTGAGTGGAAGTTGGAGAAATGCAGCAATAAAGAGACAGATTGAGTATAAGCCACTGACACCCGTGAAAATGGTTTATAAGGAACTCAAGGAAAAGGCTAGAGCAGGCTGACTGGGCTGAACTTCTTGACCTAGCATGAGAGGCTTGTGGAGAATTTGTGATTTGACCATGGTCTAAGGCAAAGCATCCAATGGACACCTTGGTGAGGCTAACAGAGACAGCCCACATTGAGTTGCCCTGAACTCAACCAGATGAAGACAAGTTACTTAAGCATGTGAACTGGTGCATATTCCTGCAGATTTTATGAATGGCCTGTCCTGGTTTGACTTTGCTTATGGATGCCGACTTCACAAGGCTCCAACTGGAATGAAGATTCTTCATGTCAAAATATATGATTGTTTCCTCAGAGCACCGGGTTGATGTGAGAAGGTGATAGAGAACTTGGATACCCAAAATGGGGAATAAAGGCACAAAGTGGTTGGCTTACAAACTCTCTTAGGTGCAGGGATGTATATTTATAGGAATATAGGATTAACATGTGGGTGTACCTAACTTTAATTGTTAGGCATAGGATGTTTTTGTTATGTTCACTTATAGAATGTTATGTTGAAATGAGGGTGGCACAAGTTGAATTGCATGCATTTAGCATTATCCTGTTAGGTAGATATGATATTATTATTGTTTGAAAATCACATATGGTTACAGAGTTATGTGAGTGTCCAATTGACAAGGGATGGTCTGTGGCAGTCATCTAATTTGGTGTCAGTTTGAGGATTAAGAATTTAAGGGTAGAATATAGCCTGTCAATCGGGAGCTGCAACCTTTTTGTGGACATGGCCTTCTCATCTGAGAATTCTGGAAAATGTGGTAATTCCATCTTGGAGGCAAGAGACACTGTCTCTCTCAGTTCACTCCCTTGGAGACACTTAACTAACAAGGCTGACTTCCTGCGAGACATCCCTGAGGAGAAGTCACATGGTCCTACCCTGATACATCCAGAAACCTGGACCTAGAGAAGTCACATAGAGACCCCTGCCAATGATGAGGTGCTTCTCCCACCACTTTGCACATACTGGCTGTGATCTCCCTGCATTCACCATCATTTCATGTGTTCCGTGAATCTGAAGAGGACTTTATAGATTGCTATTGGGCATATAGGTAATGTCGGACTTAGGGACTTGGATTGGACTGGCCTGGGATGTTTTTCTCAATGTCCAATTGATCTTGTAAACCTCATATATATATATGAATTTGTTTCTCTAGTCTACCCAGATTAACACACTGTCACATTGGATATTTTAAATACCAATAGAGTCACCCATTGAGGGCAGATTTCTGAGGACTTTTTAGACAAAGACAATTGTGGCGGTCATATACTTCGGTGTCAACTTCATGATAGGGCATGTAGGGGTAGAGCCTAGCCTGCTGCTCTGGAGGTAGTCAATGAGACCTCTGTGTGGGCATGGCTGTCTCTGAGAATTCTGGGAAATTTCACAGTATTTCCCCCATGGAGGTGAGAAACTACAGACTCAGTTCCTTGGAGATGCTCGACAGACAAGACAAGATGGCAGCATAGATCCTGAGTCCTAGGAACTGGAGGAGCCAGAGAAGTCACATGGGCTTACCCTTATGGAACCAAACAGGGAGCTATGGGGAGACCACTGCCAGCACCAGGATGTTTTTTTTGCCACTGGATACACAAGACTCTGCACTCGTTGGACTCTGATTGTCCTGGTGTCATTTCACATGCTTTGTGAGTGGGAAGAAGACTTTATAGATTGATATAGGACATATGGGCTAATATCAGACTTATGACCTTGGACTGGACTGGGTTGGGATGTTTTCTCAATGTTCCATTCCTCTTATATATGAACCTTTCCCTAATATCTGCTTGCATTCCTATGAATTTGTTCTAGTCTACCTGGACTATCACAACAATATTGGTAGGAAAACATAGAAATGTACTTCTGAAAATATTGTACAGTGGAAACCTTAAGAATCCCAGAGGAACATTACATGATATCATGCAGGAGGAAGAACCTCTCAGGTTTGAAAGCATTTCAAATATAACTGGGATGAACTGCCTACTCAAAACAGGTGTGTGTGTGTGTGTGTGTGTGTGTGCATGCGCGCACGCATTATTTAGGCACCATCAATTCAGTTCTGACCCATTATCAATCTTATGTACCACAGAATGAAACACTGCCTATCCCTGGCCCACCCTCACAATTGTTATGTTATCCCCATTACTACAGCTAATATATCAATCCATGTCCTTGAGGAGCTTTTTAAAAATGTTTACTTTTTGCAGGTTGTTAATGAGCCTTCTCTGGTTCTGATGCCTCATTCTTCTTCATATAGTAGTCTAGCTGAGTGGAATGGGGGTACATTTTGAGACCTTCATTTGATGTTCTGGCATGCCTCGAAATGCATAATAGAGGTTCAAACATCTATTAAGAATCAGAACAAAGAATATAAGAAATATGAATATAGGAAAATTGGAAGTCATTATAAATGAAATGGAATGCCTACAAATCCTTATCTAAGCATTAGTGAGCTGAAATGAATGAATATTGCTAATTTTATATCAGATATATATATTTTGTATTTTACTTTATATAGTCTATTATGGTGGAAGTGACAAATGGAAAAGAAATATTGTTCATTGTCAAACAGAACTTTTGTGGATCTATCCTGAAGTATAATTCTGTCAGTGATAGACTATAATGTATACTTTTAAACACTGGTTGAATTTCTAAATTCTAGATCAGTGGCTCTTAATCTTCCTAATATCTTGACACTTCAGCACAGTTCTTCATGTGGTGGTGACCCCCAACCATAAAATGATTTTCATTGCTACTTCATAACTCTAATTTTGCTATTGTTATTAATCAGGTAACTCCTGTGAAAGGGTCCTTCAGGCCCCAAAGAGGTCTCAATCCACAGATTGAGAACCGCTATTCTAAACTTTGCTGGATAATGATGCTTACTAAAATACAATGCTTGAAATATTTTGCAAGATTGTATGTGAGAGCTTTGTAAACTATGAAGGGGAACTGAGAGATTAGAAATTCACCTACATGGTGCTTGGAACAATATTTGACTCCATGGGTTGTTTAATTTTATCTTCTTATCTACTCTTTCAGTTATATATTATTCTATTTTCAGATGGAACCATAACTCAGATTTATTTTCTTGTCCACACTCATATAATAATAAACCAAGCACAGATTTGACTATAAAACCTGTCTTTCTGTTTTAACTACATTAGTCTTTAGCAGCATTTTGTACATTGTTTATATCCTTCATTTTCTTTTTTTATCCTTCATTTTCTTAATTTACTTATATAATAATTTTCAATTCTAAAAGTTGTAAATTTTCCTTCCCTCAAATTTACAAGCCACATTTCAGTAGCAATTGACCCTTAGTCTTCTTTTTAGTGGTGATGTTCCTAGTATATTCTCTGCCACTCATAAAATATTCCATAACATTTTATGATTTTTAAGCGAATTGAAGGCTGAATCTTTGTGCTAACCTTTGCACATGCGCTTACCCTATTTTTCAGTCTGGGGTTTGCCTGAGGATAATGTTCTAGTTAAGAAACTGACCAAGTACAGAGCCTTGATGTATTTTCCTATTGTATTTATTGCATTTCTCTGCCCTGGAGTTTATGTAAGTGAAATCACTAGAAAAATTCACTTCAAAAGGAATTCTATACTCAGATATGCTTCACAGAAGTCAAAGCAAAATGAGAATTTGGTCTCTAATGGCATGAAGAGAGTCAAAAAGTTACTGGTCGTATAGCAGGCAATGTCTGGTGAAAACCCAAGTATCTATTCCCAGGTCTTTAAAAAAAAGACTAAGTGGATTTTGTTTCACTTCAGGAATTTTTTGCTGATGTGGACAATGCGCAAGGGAATAAGAACACATCCTGGTCCAATAACATCTGGGTTTAAATCATGCTCTGGTGATGTAGTGGCATTATTTTGAAGCTGTGTTTTCATCCTCTAATTTTCTAGTGGCATATATCTGTTATATATTAGGAGACAGACACAAATGGGTCAAGTTTCTACAGCACACCCTGCCTCTATTGCTAACAGGCCAAGTTTTGAATGCAAAGTTTTGCAAAAGCCTTTTTAAAAACCTCAAAATTATACAACTACAAAAATCTCAAACATGAACACCTGGTTTCTACACTCACCTTTGGTCATCCACTTTGCATAATTTCCTTGTATTCATCTCACACTACGATTGGTCATCAGAGACTTGTTCTTTTCATTGGATATTTTAATTGCTTAATTTTTTTAAATTAAAAATACTTTTATTGGGGGCTCTTACATCTCTTTTCACCATCCATACATTCTTGCACATCGGCACATAAGCTGCTATCATCATTTTCAAAGCATTCACTTCCGACTTGAGTCTCTGATATCAGCTCCCCATTTCTTCCCCCTCCTGACCCCACCTGCTCTCCTTCAAACAGACCCTTATTAAATAGATTCTTTTCCCATATCTTACATTATCCTCCATCGCCTCTTACCCACTTTTCTGTTATTCGTTCCTCTGGGAGGGGGTTGTGATTGATCCTTGTGATCAATTCCCCCTTTCTCCCCTTCCCTCCCATAATCCTCCTGATATCTCTACTCTCTTTGTTGGTCCTGAGGGGGTTATCTATCATGGATTCCCTGTGCTGTGGACTCTTATCTGTAGCAGTATGCGTGTTCTGGTCTAATCCGATTTGTAAGGTCAAATTGAGATCATGATGAGGAGAAGGGAGCACCAAAGAACAAGAGGAAAGTTGTGTGTTTCATCAGTGCTATATTGCACCCTGACTGACTCATTTTTCTTCCCTGTGGCCCTCTGTGAATTCTCATTTGTTTACAGATGGGCATTCAGTGTCCACTCTATGCCACCACCCTCCAATTCATCTTGCATATGGTTTTATTCTGTGTTTAGATGCCCGATACCTGATACCATTGACACCTCATGATCTCACAGGTTGGTGTCCTACTTCCATGTGGGTTTTGTTGCTTCTGAGCTAGGTGACCACTTGTTTATCATCAAACCTTTAAGACCCCATATGCTATCTTTTTGGATAGCTGGGAACCATTGCTTTTCTTCACCACATTTTTTCATGTACCCATTATATCTTCAGCAATCCTATAGGGAAGGTGAGCAACACAGAATACCATATTGTTAGAACAAAATGTTCTTATGTTAAGGGAATACTTGAGTTGAGGTCCAATGTCCATCTGCAACCTTAATTCTTAAAATATAGATATGATTAAATAGTTCTATTCCCTTCTCATTATATAAGTATATGTATTTGCATCTGTACGTGTCTATATTTAGGCTTCGATAACTGTCCTTTGTCTCCAGGTTCTTTCTTCTATTTCATTTTTACTTCCCTCTTGTCCCCACATAATGTTCGTCCTTCATTCAGATTTAGTAATTCCTCACTGCTACATTACCCTTGATTGAGCCCCACTAGGCATCCTACAACCTTCGTTCTATTGATTTCAGTTGACTTGTCCCTTTGTCCCTGGGTTGTACAACAAAATCATTTACCAACAGTTGATCTTAGCCAAAAGACTGAGAAGAAATCCCAATATTATTAAATTGACCAAAAAAAGGGTAAAATTAAGAAAGTTGCTTGAGCAATTTACATGTTTAAAAGTGGTGGTTAAGCTAATTTATTTTCTTTTGTAGAAGTTATGAATTTATTCTATAATCTATGTAGCATTTACTAATTAAACATTGTGTTATATCCCTGATGGATCTTTTCCCTTTGGTAAACCTTTTACCTCTTACATAGTCACAGCTACTTCTTATCAGGATATTATTTTAAAAGAATAGTCTCAGCTATATAGTCTTCATTAGATAACTTTTCATTTGCACAGTTAATAAACTATTTAGTACATATTATTATTTGTAAAGTTTTTAAATAGTAAAACAGTTTCAATAAATGGAGTCTTATGTTGATCCACTTTCTGTGCAAACTTCCTCCCCTTCTAAAACACCACAATATTTTCTATCACTACTCTGTAACACCAGAACCTGTTCCTACATGAAAGTTGAACTCCAAACCACATTTGCTAACAAGAAAATCCTTCACAGTCCTACACAGCTCATAGTTGGTTTATTCACAAAATAAGGGAAGCTGTATCTTCATATCACAATCATGTTAAAATTGAAATGCATGTTAAAACTGTCATGTTCAAATGTGTGTGCCATCATTAAATTGCAATAAGAATAATTTACATCCTTGGTGTTTTCAGTGAGTTAGTCATGAGCATCATGATCTCATTCTTGAACATATTGAAATATGTTGTCATATTCACTAAAGGATATTGCTTGATCTGCCTTCTTCTGTGTTGCAGATCTGTTTAAACAATGACAGAAAACCTATTTAATGCCCACATTCAATAATTCCCTGACAATTTTTTTGTAGGATACCGTTCTTTAAAAAGGTTCCAAGAATTGATGGAATACAAATTTAAATGTTTCATTGGAAGTGCTCATTTATCTATGTGAAGGAATCTCAAAGAAGCAAGCTAAATGAAAGATAATTCATATTCTCTTTCCAAAGAAGGGGACCCAATAGAATGCAATATCATTAGAACCACAAAAAGTAAAATTTTGCTCAAGCTAATGCAAAAATGACTACAGCAGTAAATTAACAGGGAACTACTGAGAATTCAAGCCAAATTCAGAAGGGTTAGTATCACTGATGTCAAATGGATCTTGACTTAAAGCAGAAGATCTCAGAAAGATGCTTACTTGTATTTTATTGAGCATGTGGAGCCATTTGAATCTGGGGTGGTGGTTCATGCCAAAATGTCATGAAGAAGGGAATTACAAAGCATAAATTCTCAGTATCCTCTTTATCTGTTTGAATGACTACCTCTTGTTCTATGTATAAGTTCTGTATGAGCTGCAGGAGACAGCCATTCAAGGGAATACTGAGAATTTTCTATAGAAAGGGAAAAGTTAGAATTTTATTTATATGTATTCAATCTGTATGCTAAACAAGTAAGAAATTAATGAAGAAAGTAGCATCAGGTTTGGAGAAAAGCTTATTAACAGTTTGCAATATGCATTTGATATAACTTTGCTAGCTAAAAATGGGGAGGACTTGAAGTATTTCCAAATAAAGATCAAAGATTGTAGTCATCAGAATGTAAAGAAAACAATTGAACCAATAGGCAATATCATGATACATTAAGAAAGGATTGAAATTGTCAAGGATTTCTTTTTGCTAAGATACAAAATCAATGTCCATGGAAGCAGAAATGTAGGGGCTGAGTGACTCATTGCATTGGATAAATCTTCCATGCAAGACCTCTTTAAAATGCTGCTAAGAATGTCAACTTGAGGACTAACATACACCAACCCAAGCTATGGTACTTTTAATCACCTGATATGCATAAGAAAGTTGACATTGAATGAGGAAAACAGAAGAAAAAGCAATATATTTGAATTAAGTTGTTGGCAAAAGATTTTGAACTGACAGAAGAACAAGCAAACTTGCCTTAAAGGAAGTAAAACCAGAATGTTCCTTAGAAGCAAGGATAGAAAGACTTAGTCTCACATACTTTGTGTATGTTGTCAGGAGAGACCAGTTCCTGGAAAATGACTTCATATTTGGTAAAGTAGAGTGTCAGTGAAAAGGAAAACCCCTCAACAAGATAGGGTTTGCAGTGATTGCAATAAAGTGCTCAAACATAAGAACAATTTTGAGAATGATGTTTTGTTCTGCTGTACATAGTGTTCCTGTGTCCCTACTCAAGGGTAACTAATAACAATACGTTTATGGAAGCTGCACCTTGAACAAAGAAGACTGGATAAAACTTATTACATTTTAATTATGGTATTGGTCAAGAATATGGAATATACCTGAAGATGAACAAATCTGTCTTGCAATAAGTACAGCTGGACTACTACTTAGAAATGAGAATGATCTCACATATTTTAGTACTCGGAGGTACTATTCTCTTCAGAAGGTCATTGCTGATCAGGTACAAAGAAGACCCTCAGTGAAGTGGATTGACACAATGGATGCAACAATCATAGGAATATTTGTAAGGACGGTATAGAAGTGGGCAGTTTTTCTTTCTTTTGTGCAATTATTTGGGGTTTTTTTTCCCTACAGTTGTGCCTTACTCTGTCTGTGGCTCAATGTCAGGATTCCAGTTAGAAGAATTAGTTGTGGTACAGGCCATCATCTAGATCTTCTAGTTTCAAGGTCATGTAGAGCATGGTCCTGGTGGTCATTATGCGTTGGAACCTACTTGAAGGCATCTACCTTAAAACAACAGCAGTTGTTTACAAGAAGCCATTAACACACTCTATGATATAATGGAAAGCTTTTCTTTGGGGTTTATTATTCAGCAATCATGTCTTTGGGGAAGTATTTTTGTGTGAACCTATCTCTGTACTTTTTAATGGCAATTCCTATTAAATTTTTTAATATAGATTTTATTGGGGGCTCTTACAATATTTAATACATAGTTCATATTAAGCATATTTTTT